>LPNX010236567.1:135688-169005 GCA_001517045.1 Pseudotsuga menziesii
ACAGTATATACTATATACTGTATATTATATAATATATAATATATATATTATATATTATATAATATATAATATAAAAAATAAAATTATATAGTATATTGTTATACTATATACTATATTATATAGTATATAGTATAACAATATACTCTATACCAGCGCGTGCAGTAGCGGACGCTGGTGACCGGACGGACTCCCGAGCAGTGAACCACTGAACTGTGAGATGAAGATCAGACCTGGCCGCGGGGGAGTCGGGACTCGGGACTTCAACCCAGAAACTCAAACGATAAAACGATGAAACCCAAAGCATGAAACCCACTCACTGGTGAATGGAAACCCAGACTCGGGACTCTGGACAGCCACGGGCTCACCGCTCCCTCCAACAATCTCAGTCACGTGATTCGTGAAGGCTATTCATGGCTGCTGCTCAGTGCTCACGGCCCGTGCTCAGTGCTCACAGCCCACGGGTGCTCACGGTCACGACCCTCACGAAGGCAATAAAAACAAAAAAAAAACCAAAAAATCGCTTTTATGAGGCCGCCTTTAGACTTCGAGCCGTGGTCACCCACCATGTAGCGATTTTTAAGTAAAAATCGCCGATATTTGTAAAAAATCGCGCTGTACGATTTTTTTAAAAAATCGCGATTTTATCGCCTGAAAAAATCGCGATTTTTCGTGACCTCGGCGATTTTTCGCTGATTTTTTCTTCTATGGTTAGGAGTAGTATTGATGCAAAATCATCACCCTATTGCATTTGAGAGCCGTAAATTGAAGAACTACGAGCGCCACTACACCATATATGACAAAGAGATGCTAGCCATCTTACATGCTCTCACGAAATTCAGACAGTACCTGGTAGGCAGTAAGTCCAAAATCAAAACAGATCATAACAACCTCAAGTATTTCCTGGAGCAGAAGGAACTGAATGAGCGCTAGCAGAAATGGGTCAGCAAAGTACAAGCCTACGATTTTGAGATAGAGTATGTAAAAGGTAAGAATAATGTAGTTGCTGATGCATTATCCAGGCGTCCCGCCTCACTATCTCTCAGGAGTATATCCACAGATTGGAGGGTACTTCTCTTAGTAGAATACTCCAAAAATAAATTCACTTCTGAATTATTGGATGGACAAATTCAGGATGACAGGTACAGGATTGTTGATGACATCATATATTACAAGAACATGATATACCTCGTCCCAGAATCCACGTTGAGGAAAAATATCATACAGGCAGCACATGACGCTCTATTATCAGGACATCAGGGTTTCTTGAAGACCTACAGACATATCCGAGAGAGGTTCTCATGGAAGGGCCTCAAAGGAGAAGTTATGCAGCACGTACGGGAATGTAGCATCCGTCAACAGAACAAGATTGAGAACATCCATCCAGCAGGGTTGCTTCAGCCACGACCAATTCCAGAACAAAAGTGGGAAAGCGTCTCCATGGAATTCATTAAAGGATTACCCAAGGTCCAAGGGCGGGATTGTTTATGTGTAGTAGTTGACAGACTGACCAAGTTTGCACATTTCTTTTCTATATCATCAGATTACTCTGCAGCTCAAGTAGTTGAGTTATTCTTCAAGGAGGTCTTCAAGTTACATTGGTTACCTAAGACCATTGTCAGTGATCGGGATAGCAGATTCACAGGTGCCTTCTGGTAGGAACTATTCAAATTAGTGGGGACCGAACTAGCTACTTGCACGAGTTATCATCCCCAGAGCGATGGACAAACTGAAATAGTCAACAAATGGATTGAAGGATATCTGAGGAACTACGTAACAGGGCAGCAGTGAACCTAGATCAAATGGCTACACTTAGGGGAGTACTGCTACAATACTACCTATCACATGTCCATTAGGATGACACCTTTTAAGGCATTATATGGCTACGAGGCCTTGGACTATGCAGATTTGACATTTGGAGACAGTAGGGCTCCTAAGGCAAAGGATTGGATACAGGACAATCAAGATATCCTTAAAATCTTGAAGGAAAATTTACAGACAGTCCAGAATTAGCAAAAGTTATATGCAAACAAACACAGGATTGAGCGGAGCTTTGAGGTAGGGGATTTGGTATACTTAAGGCTCCAACCTTACAGACAGTCTTCACTTAAGAAGAAAGGAGTGGAAAATTAAAACCTTGTTTCTATGGACCCTACAGAATAATCAGGAAGGTGGGAGAGGTGGCATATGAACTAAAACGACCATAGGAAAGTAAAATTCACAATGTGTTCCATGTGTCCAACATGAAAAAGACCCTTGGGCAACACATTGCTCCATCAACAGAATTACCTCCTTTAGATGATGAAGGACTACTGATACTGATTCCTGAATGGATCATACAGACTAGAGAAAGGAAACTCAGGAACAGGGTAATTAGGGAATACTGTTCAGTGGAAAGAACTACCGCAGAGGGTGCCACATGGAAAGGTGAACAGGTATTGCAGCATCCCAGTTTGCAGTTGTTTGAGGACAAGCAATCTCAAGCAGGGAGGACTGTAATGTCCTCATCTGATTAGGCATTGAGGACCAAAACCGCTAACCTATGTGATTCCTGTGGGTTCGAGCGGTTACTGACAGTTAGGGAATCATCTAAGGACTGATGCATCTATAGAAAATATAGGGCATCAATATGTTATCACCATTAGGTCAAGAAGGGCCACCGAGGTCAAAGGCCACCATCATGAATGCCATCTAAGCATTATTTAATGATGCATGCACTCATTTAAGTCTCCATGCGCATGCATGCAAGTCAACTGCAAATTAGAAATTAAAGTGACCTAATTAGGTCAAAGATTAGGGTTTTCGTAGTTGAAAGTTATAAAAGGAAGATAAAGTGAAAGGAGACTTACTTTTGATGATTATTATTTTGGAGCTCTTGAATAGCAGCACAGCGTGCAGCACAACATGTGGGGTTGGAGACGGCGTCTTCAGCTAGTAAGGTTTTGGTAGTGAGATATCTGCCCTAGTCTCATTCAGGGTAAGCCATACAGGTTCACCATTTGCATTTCCATTCATTCATAGTTATCCAGTATACGACAGAGATTGTTGCAGGGGCATGTGTGCAACCGTAAGGGGTTTTCAGCCAGAAAGCCCTAATCATTCGCTGGGTCTTCAGATCTCAGTTTTACTTCGAAACCCAGGCACCATTCTCATCATCAGGATCTTACTCCAGTACCCGGTGATTATCAGATCCGATCGTGCTCATCCTGAGCAGTTATCAGCCATTTTGGGATTAGGGGGGCGTGAGTAGCTGCACCTCCAGAACAATTCGCTAGCCTGCCTAGAGACCTCAGAATTTCCGCATGTGCTAGGCATTCTCTCCGGCACGGGAAGGCTATCAGTCCTGCAAATTAGCAGCTTCATCGGACACCTCCTTCATTGAAAACGTCACCCTTAGTTGATCTGGGGTTCGTGCTGTTGGGGTATCACTAGAAGCCGAAGATATCAGTTCATCTCCGATTCAACTCTTGATGCATGCATACTCTCTCAGGAGCAGTCCAGCCAGCTTATCAGTGGTAAGTGTTCATTCTATCCTACAAACCCTAAATGTAATTTTTGCTATAAAATAGGGAATTTTGCATGGCAGTTTGCATGCCCGGTTGTATCAACATATTTGCATAGAATTAGAAAATATCGAGATTTGGGATACTACACTTTTATTCTCTTCTGTCATTCTATTTTCTTCTCTTTGCTCATTCTATTCTCAGCAAAAGCATGGAACTTTCCTTGGACCAACCAGAGCTACTCCTTTTCATTGAATTCGACATAATTATGTTTTGTAAAGTCTTGTTACCACCTAAAAATGCATAGTTTATTTTGCATTTTCATTGGCATCATTCTCTCACTAGTATGGAGTAGGGAATCCATGAAGGATCAATCATAATTACAGGTTGTGAGTGGACATTTGGATGCCATGTATCTTGTTGTATCTTTCTTTAGCGTCATTCATCATCTTGAGCAAGAACAAAGGTGTAGAGGGGTATTGTTGGCTTGATGGAGGCTCTTTCAAAGGAAAATTTCACTAGGGGGTTTCCATTTGGGCACATTGACACATGTTTGTTCATATGGCATACATTAGCATATGGTTGCATCATTTGATGGAGTGCCCTACACAGGGATGGTGCCTAGGGTCCCAAGGTCAACTAAATGGATGTTGTGAGGTTGAAGGGAGACTTAGAAGATGAACACCCTTGTTTGGGAAATTCCCTAGACATACTTTATGTTAAGAAAAGGTTAAATGAATGCTTGAAATGAAGATCACCCTACCTTGTTGGAGGCCCAAAGCATGACACATGGTAAGGAAAGGGCCGAACGAGCATAAAGGATAAACACCCTACTCGGATAGATGTCATGTGGCATTGAAATTACGCTTGGCATGGTCAAAATCCTATTTAATGTTGAACACTTTCTTCAAGGTGTTGGATAGGGCATATTGAAGATAAGAAGGGGAGAGAATAACCCTAATGGAGGAGATTTCATATACTTGGAGGTCTATTTTTCCTTTGAAGAGTGCTTTTGGGGGTGAGGACGCAATATTTGATGCATTTTCATATATCTGGAGGCATGTTTCACCTTTAAGGTATTTGGGGTAAGGACACATTAGTCCAAGCCTTTTCTACATGTTTGGACGAAGCTCTTTACGTGAGGAGATGTGGCAATATTGACATGATTAAACCCTCAAATTAAGAATAAATGTTGTTATATATAGATAATTAGATAAATATAAAGAAAAATAAATAATAATAAAAATATAATAATAATGCTTAAAAACTAAAATCGTATAAATAATAATAGATTGTAATTAGTCATCAAAGAGCATGACTCTATGAAAAGTCATACTCCTACCCCCGTAAAACAAATATATGCAGGATTTCTGCTGTAAATTCATCATCATCAGAATTGTTTTATAAAAAATATATTATCTATCAAATCTTGTGTTAATTTCACTTTTGCATTGGTATCAGAGCTTGGACGCCGGCTCGACCAGTTGACCAACCATTGTCCAGGATACCCCGCCAATCGCTTCAACGCTGCCATTCTCCCAGCCCACATTTTTCCCCTTCCCATCCGCTAGCCTCATCATTGTCCCTTTCCTTGTGTGGTTCGTCCCTGTTTTCCTTCTTACATCCTCCACCACCGCCCTGCCATCCCCGCAGCCCTACGCACTTCCTCACCCCAAGCGTCCCGCATTCACACCTTTCCCATCTCTTTCTACCCTCCTCTTCTCCCACGTCTTGTGCTCATGCTTTCCCAGCACCCCCACACAGCTTCCATTCGCTCGCACTTGCGGCCCTCCTTACCATGCCACCTCCTCTACTCCACCACGCCCCTGTTTTAGCCACTATCTCTACCCCTGCGCACTCCCATCTGCTCTTGGCACGCTGCGTCTATATCCGTCCTCCCACACGCTCTGCTCCCACTCCCCATCTACTCCTTCCACCTGTGCTCCCTTCTATTCAGCCAACTTGCACACACGTCCTGCCTCCCCTTCTCTGCACTTGTGACCCCGTTTCCACACTCTAAGCTCCACCCCTGCCAAACACAGCAATCCACGGCGAAGATGTTCCAATCTCATTGTCGGGATGCAAATATAATGTAGTAAAGAACATCAAAGAACAGTAAATATGCTGCAAAATAAAATTTTCTTCTAGAAATAAAATATACTTGAAACAAATAAGCAGTAAAAGGAACTAATCAACTGTAGGAAACATGCATGGGGTCTCAACCACGGAGCTCAACTAGAGAAACTCATAAACCAAGCAGGTGGGATCTCAGAACATAGTAAGGGGTTGCAAAAAGATCAAATCTGGACAGAAAACTGGTCGAAACAGGGTTTGGGACAGACAGGGGGTCTGAAACAAGAATCTAAAGCACAAAAAATAGACTGAAAACTATCGGTTGCACCTGTCGACGGAACAGGCTCGATCTGGGTCTCACGGAACAGAGGAACAATTGCGATCTGAGCAGAAAAACAATTGAAGGACTGAAGTCGCGCAAAACAGAGGGTTAAGCGCGACTGGGTCGCTCGAAACCGAGTCACAGTAGCGACTGGGGTCGCTCCGAAAGCTGGGATAGGAGCAATCTGGGTTTTTAGGCCAAGTCGCTCTTACAAGGGCTAAAGGCGCGACCTAGGTCGCGTGTATCGAGTAGAAAGGTGCGACTGGGTCGTGGCTTTCGGCCGGATAGATGTGACTCAGGCCGAATATAATTTTTTTTTGAAAAACAGAGCTGGCTAGGGCCAAGGGGGTAGGCACTAATGCAGTAATGATTCAGATCCGCCGCGAGGGGGCCCGATCTATGACGGTTGTGGGTAGAAGAGAGAAACAACTAATGGCAACCTGCAAAAACAAAGATCCGTATGGATCGACCGAGTGGAGTCGCTAAAACTGTAATGGGGTTTTCTCCCCTATTACGTGTAAATGCACGAACCTTACCTCGTCCAGAGCATAAGGAAGAGTTCAATGGAATAACAAAAACTAAACAACTATAGCAACAACGATAACAAATTAAAGCAAATATTTTTAGGGTTTTAACATATATATCAACTAACTAAATGCAAGAAACATAAAATAAACACACCTTTCTCCTGCAAGATGGGCCACCGTAGCCGTCCTCGGAAGTGGTTCTGTAGTTGCACGGGTTGGTTCTCCAGTCGTCTCTACGAACAGTTGTCAAATGGGGGAATGGATCCAAAGTGGGTACGGAGAAATCTCAACGTAGACCGTGGGATATGGCGTGGCAAGGGGAATAATGGCAGGAAAGCATGTGGTATATTTGAGAGCAAAATGGCTTAGTGTAACCACAAGTGAATGAAAAGGTGTTTTGGGAGAGTTGTTCACAATGTATTTATAGTATGGTCTTAGGGTTTTTTAACCCATGGTATTTTATTGCCCATGGTTTTTATTTATGGTATTTTGACTCTTTCTCATTTTTTAGGGTTTTTGACCCTTTTTGGGAGAAAGTGGAGATAAACCATAATGAATGCTCATTATCCCTTCATTTATGGGAAGGAATAATGGTGTTTTAGACCATTTTTTGTGGAAATACAATTGTGAAGGTCAAAAGTAAGGGAAATATGGTGGGAATATGATGTATGTATATGGTTTAGACCATGGAGAGCTGGGTGAACACTTTTTAGTGTTAACACTAAACAACCATCATCATCATTATAATGATATTTTAGTGTAGCAAGTGTTCAATCTCATTTTCCAGTCGATGTTGAATCTTCCAATCTTAGGTATGTATTTAAATCCCACCACGTTAATGCTATTTTTTTTATATTTATGCATGGTTGCTTGCCTACTTTTGTCATTGTATGATTGTACATATACCTCATGATGTTGAGATACATTTATTATGTGATGTCATTTTGTATTGGTTGTCCACTTTGTAGTCCTTGATTGGAGAGCTATCATGGTTCATGATTCAATATCGACTTTGATGTATTATTTTTTATTTTGTATCCACTACATCATATATATTAGAGCTTTCTCCATATTTATGTGCCTATGTGTTTATCTGATGTTGTTGTTGCTTTACATGTTTAAAATTTTGCAAAAAATGAATATATTTTGTATTTTTTAATGTTTGCTGCAGTTTGCAGATTTTTCCCGATTTGTTCATCGATGTTGCTTAGAAGTTGTATTCTGGACCCTCATCAATTTTTGTTGATGCATTTGTTATCAACTATGATAATTATCACCATCATTTCCAATGTCATGTTCTTCTCTAGGGATTACATGCATGGCACAAGACCTAGCATCACACGAGCAAGCCCTAGCATCAACAAGAGCAATCTTTCCAAGAACATCCAAGATGTCTCTCTCTCTCTCTCTCTCTCTCTCTCTCTCTCTCTCTCCTTGTCTTCTACGATTTCCTCATGAATCCTAGTGTCTTGCTCCCTACAAAATTTTTCCAAGACAATGCAAAGAATAGAGTACAATGATGATAATGAGTACAAGAGTTCTCTCCTCCCTTTATTTAGAGTAGTTGAGAGAGGCTAACATAAAAAACAAGGACATAAGTCCATATAAGTAACCAACAAGGGAACCCCACATGGAACACTTTACAATACAAGGATGTAATTGTATCAAACTAGGGCTAATCCAACTCCCAAATTCCAATATGAAATGCCCTGTAAGCATTAATCCTACTTGGGCTCAAGACCCCTCCTCCAAGATGGTGTGCTCTCCAACAAGCTGTTAGTGCAACACTTCCATTTCCATGGTGGTCCACTATCCAGGTGTCCTCATGCAAAGTGCTCCCTCCCCTAACTGTGTGCCACATGTTTTCCCATGCATCTAGTGACACTCTCATGTGTGCCAATGTGGGTGCTAAGCTCCAATGCTCCTCCTCAACATGTGTGTTAGGGCCTGTCACCAACCTCATGCAGTTTGGTCCGCAACCCATGTGTCCTCAAGTCAAGTCTCCAACCTCCAATGTGTATATCACATAGTCTCAAGCTCCTAGGGCTGAGCGTCCTCCTCTAAGTGCCTAACACTCGTCCTTCTAGGTAGGTACACCTTTCAATCTAGCAACAGACTCTCCCATTGTGTGCATCCAATAGGTTCTTCATCATGCTGATCAAGGTAACAAACTCTTAGGTAAGGGTGCTATGTTAGCACTCTAACCAAGGTCAAGCATATACACAAACTGAGCCATCCATATGTCCATGAGGTATCACCAAGGGACTAGAAGACCTAGCACTCTCCTAGCAAGGTGAAAACACTTTTGGAGTAACCCCGAAAGCTAATGCTCCCTGTTTACGAGAGAAGTGTTTTCTGTAACATCAATCAACTCCCTGTGAATCTGCAACCTGTAACTCTGGTGCTCAGTCTGAGGTCAACAGGCCCTTGGTATGCACAAGATTCCCTTCAGCTTACCAAGATCCACTGTCAAAACCCCATAGAAATAGTAATACTTGGCATGTAAGCACTATATTTCTTGCATGAAATGATTTGCATGTTCTTTCAGAAGGAAAGAAAAAATGGTGTGATTATGTTTGATGTTGTAGGGAGCTGTAGGCATGTTTTGTCAACCATTATAGAGGGTACGTTTTTATTATTCGATGCTTAGGATTGTGAGATGCATGCTAAGAACTGTTATTTGATGCTTGCAGGTGCATTATTATTTTTTGCGTTGTTAGGACTCTCTGGTTGCTTCATAACCTGTTATGACCGACGTGTACGTAGTGATTTAGCACAGCCTTGTCGAGAACTGTGTCTTTGCTGCTGTCATCCAGGGTAAGGTTATATAAATTTCTATCCAATATCATATCTTTATTGTTAATTAAGTATAGATGACTACCAGTCCAATACAGATGGCCTGAATATAAGTATTTAAAACTTTTATGTAAGTTTGATACACCTGTTCAGTGTGCCTTATTTGGTTTGTACATCTTCAAACACTGTAGCACCAGTAGATGGTTAAACAGATAATAAGAATTTATATGCGTGCAGGAATAGATCACATGCTGTTCCCTGTTCCCTTTCAGAGTAAGTTCCACATCCTGCATGGCATGAATTGTGAACGAAGATTATGAATCAGAATATACTATATAACATATCCCTCTGAATTATGCATGAAGATTATGAATCAGAATGTAACGTATCCCTCGGAATTGTGCATGATGTTTAAACTCCATCAGATTTCAGACTCTGAACTGTCTACAATTTGGGCATGCAATTAAGAGCGAGTTTCAGCACACAATTAAGTATAGAGAGACGATTTAATTTCTATCATGAAATGTTGTTGTGTTTGAACAAGAAGGGTATATAACTATATATAATTCAGAGCAAAGAAGATATATTCTTCTAAAATGTGAAGACTACAAACAAACAGAGTGGAGATTTTATAAGAAGTGTATGATGCAGACTATCTCCTTCCCCTCACAGTTCAATCAATTGCCAAAATCACCGTTTCAAAGGTTTGGAAGCTCATATTTAATGACATAAAGTATTGCCCTCTTTTCATCTCCACTTTGACTGGAGAAAAAAGGATAAGCAAGGTGTTTAGTTTTACTATCATAATATCTCATAAGATTCTGTTAGAATGTATCTGAATCTAAAGGTTGTCAGTAAGTCAATTGCCAACAATGCTTGGAGTTAATTTTTGGTTCAATAGCAGTCATGCAACTTGCACGAGCAGAGGGTTGCCTGCCCTGGAGGTTTGTTTATTGACATTAATGACTGGACAAGCTTTTGGCCTCTGTAGCTATTCTGCAGTCCAATGAAAAGATAAGAGTCTCTTTTGCATTAACTCTTGTTGAAAGGACAAGTAGTTAAAAGTTGGCTAGTAACCATAGTGTTTAAATTGTTGAAGTGTTAGTCATGGGTCCAATCCCGATTAATAGCTAAAAGAGACAGCTACATGCAATGCAACTTCATTAAAGTGGACGGATTATACTATCAAATAGCTATTTTCTTATAAACTCTTGTTTGTAAATAAAACTTTGTGATCTATTTTTACTAGTCAAGCAAAACTTAAGTGAAGGAATTTAAGGTTTACCTTTAGCATGGAAGCACTTCTGCCTTGTCATCAAAACTTGCCTTTCAATATTCATTATATTGAAATACATTGTCTTTTCCTGGGGTTTGTTTGACTTGAAGTTACAGTACAATTTTCGAATATGTTTTTCATTATTCAGTCCAATGAGATATTGACTATAAAGGCAAATTTTTTTTTTCTCTTTATAAGTTTACCTAGAAATCTTGGAAAAGAAATTGCACACATGACCTTTGTGTATGCTTGGATAATTGTTTCAGTGCAAATAGCAATAGATGTACAACTTCTGTGCAAACTTGAATTGCCATGATCACTTTTTGTTTGTGAAAATGGCATCATAGAGCTTCTTTGAAGACTTGCAGATTTTCTGGAATAGACTTATAATATTTTCTAACAAAATTAACTTTCAACATCCAGAACCACCGTAAAATCAATGAATATCCTTACGAAAATAACAGATATTGCTGTCAAAGCAATCATTTAGTTATTTATTATGAATGTCCAGTTCATTTTTGTAGAGTACCTGGACCCACCTGCCTTCGCTGTCGGGGTACCAACTTCAAATTTTGTTCCTTTTCTCATTACTGGTCCACCGACAATGCACAATTTGGCTTGGGAAAGAACTAAAGGATCTACTGATGTATACTATCGCAGAGATAATGCACAGCGAATACTATTCATGCTCAGAATTATATTCCCTTGCAGAATTCATTCATGAGATAAATAATGCAAGAATGTGCGATAGATTTGGTAGTGTTTGCCATTCATATATGGGAATGCAATTGTCTGTGTTCCTAAATCTGTTAGTACATTTGGTTAAAAGCAATTATGTTAGTGGTGTTTGCTGGCTGTTAATGATGTGCATATATCACACTTGGTGGTGTTTTCCATTCATACATGGGAATGTGATTGTCTGTGTTCCTAAATCTGTTAGTACATTCGGTTAAAAGGAATTATGTTAGTGGTGTGTGTTAGCTATCAATGATGTGCATAAACATTTGATTAAAAGAATTATGTTATTGGTGTTTGCTGGCTGTCAATCAGTGTTTTAAGGATTGGTCAAGTCGGACTTGAACTTGGCCTAGTTGATAAAGTTGACTGGTCTCCATATTGACTTGACCATTAAACCGATTAGGGTGACCGGTGTGGTACCAAACTGACTGAGTCAATAGGGACTAGATAGGCTGCACATATGGCACTAAATTCATTTTTAAAAAAATTGACCTAGAAACCTAAACCCTAAAACTCTAAACCTGCTTCATTGCTGAGTCAGCTTGCTTTATAGGATTCCTACAGATTGTAGCGCTATTTGGGATAAAAAGTAACTTGCTTAAATTGACCTAAAAACCTAAGCCCTAAGATTCTAAACCTGCTTCATTGCCGAGTCAATCTACTTTGTAGGATTCCTACAGATTGTAATACTATTTGGGGTAAAAGATAACTTGCTTGATAGGGTGACACAGAAATTCATCAGAGTTAGCAGTTTTCAGAATTCCAGTTAACTGAACTGCACCGAACCAAAGACAAGTCCACTAAACCATCAAAAGATGCCACCATACTCTTCAAATACATGCCACCTGCAAAATATAGACTTGTTAAAAAATAGACATGCCAGAGGGTGGTCCTGTATCTCATTCCAAGGATCCCATTTCCTATAGTGCTGATAGGTTTCATGACTGATCATGTTGATCAGTGATATGTTGTAGGCTAGTACTTGGTAGTACATATTTTGGACTCTAGAGGCCTGTTATTGCACAAATTAACACCCTAAATGATTAGGTCACGAGGGTCGGTGCTAAGATTGGCAACTATTTAGGAGATGCACCCACTGCCACTACAATGCACTCTCCTCTCTCTTTAGGCTTGCTCCCTTGGCCACGGGAGGTTTCCCAAAATGATATAGAAGTAGCTCTGTAAAGTACAACAACAAGAACAATTCTACTTCTAACAAAACCCTCCTATTGGATTGGTAGACCAGTGCCTTATAGAGTCAACAATATATTCAATAAATACTCTATGACTAGGAGGTTTAGGAGCAACGCAATTTGGTACTGTCTGATCACTAAGATATATCAAAATTGCAGTACAAACCAGCACCAATAATTTGTATAAAATGTTGAATCAAACCTTTAAAAATACCACAATAAATACCTTTTGCTACTCACCAACCGAGGGCAATATTTGTACCCCTTGGGGTACTTCGTGAAAATCACATGCTGCCCACATTACAAGATTCTGCAATATACTTGGGGAAGAACTAGATGAAGATAACTTCAATTTTCATAGGGTGGCTGAAGAATCCCAAGAAGGCATTACAAGCTAGAATAAAGATATAACTTTTGTATGCTTTGAGGATAAAGCATTTTTAAAGGTGTAGGCAATGTAACAAACATAAATGTATAAACATACAATTTGAAATAATAATAATAAAAATTAATGAAAGGACAGATCCTATCTAAAATACATGACGTATTGAAAGGACATGATTTACCAACCATTATGATTAGTCAATGCTATAAGTACCCGTGTTTTAAAAACCAGCCGATTCCGATTCCGAGTTCGAGTCTGAGTTGGCCGAGTTGACCCTCAGCTGAGCTGACTCGGCCTGCAACTCGGCTCGGGTGGCCGATTTTATACTTAGTCGGCCAAGTTGGGTCCGAGTCGGCCGAGTTAGGGTTCGAGTTGGCTGAGTTGCAACCTGAGTCAGCTGTGGCAGACACCCACAAGAATGCAGACTCCAAAATAACATGTTTATTTTTTATTTTAAAGATTTTTCTTATTCTAACCATAACATGAGGCCATAAGATGACCCCCTGCCCCTCTATTTGCCTCACACTTCTGCTGTAAGATGTTTGTGAGCATTTGGCATTATTGTTGTTTGGATTCATGGAGGCTTGGAGAAGCGTCCAATAGTGAAGAATAATCAACATGATTGAAGGAGTTGGACTGTTGGAGACCGGTTTTCTGTTACCTAGATATATGTTAGCTTCCAACTAGCCATTGTTTCTTTTTTTCTCATTAAATTGACAAATATCAGTCTTGTTTTCTATTGTTTGTTGCCAAAATAATAAGATTTTTTTTCTTTTTTCTTTGCATGTTTAGATTTGTTTTGCATTTAGATTCTAGATTGGCCCCGAAAGGAAAAGATCAAGCATGGATCCATGCTGATGTCATTGAAGGGAAAATGTATTGCAAGTGTTGCAAGACATGGATTAAAAGAGGGGGCATTAATAGATTTAAACAACAATTGGCTGTTGTTAGAGGAAATATTTGTTAATTTTGTACCTAGGGAAGTGTTCCCCTAGTGAATTTTGCCTTAGTCACTTAGAGAGGGGACATAAAGTGACCCTTGCATTAAATGACTTAAGTAAAAGCATTTAATTTGTGACTTTAGAGCATTAAAGTCATTTTTTGATCAATTTAAGTGGGTGAGTGAAATTAATATTTTAGAAATAAAATATGAGCATTTAATTTCAACCCTTGATCGAATCTAATCTCCACCGTTAGATTAGACTCACCCTAGGGTTTTCTCAAAAAGGCATGGGAAATGCATTTTGCCTCACTTTTGCAGATTGAAATGAGAAGAGAGAGCTGAGAGAGAGAAGAGAGAAAGTTTCCATTTTTCCTAAGCAAGAGGAAAAATTTGCAGCAAGCAAATCGAGGGAAAGGACAGCAACAAAGAGGGCACAAAAATCGAGGAGAAGACAACAACATTTATTGCTGGTTCGTACAGTCCGTACGGTACGGTTTTTGAGGTAGCAAGAACGATTTTTGAGGCAGATTTCTTGGCACAATTTTTGAGAAAAAAATTTTGGGGACAGATTTCGAGGTTTGTACAGTTCATACGTACAGTGGCATGAAAATCGAGGCAAAAAACAGAAAAAAAAAATCAAAGTTTGATTTTTGCTGTTGGGCACGCAAATCGAGACAAATTTATCTTTCGGGTTGAGATAAGTTGGTTTGATATTTTCTGTGTATTGTTGTAAATGATAAACTTCTCCTAAAAAATAAAAATACACTCTCTTTGACTGGTTTTCCCCTTGTGGGTTTTTCCAGGGCCATTGGCCAAAAATCCTAGTGTTCTATGTGATTAAATGGCGTGCTGATTTTTTTTTCCTGTCACTGAAAAGATTGTTTACAGCAGTGTTTTAAGTCTGAAATTTTTTGGTTATTTCCAGCACTTTATTTTTCTGAGAATGTCATAAACAGTGATATAAATTTTACTTGAAACCGGTGGCTGAAAACTAGTGAAAAATCTACATGGTATGCGAGCGGGTTGTGGCAGAAAATTAAATTTTAGCAGAGAAACAGTCATTTCCAGAATTCAGAAAAACCTTTGTGACAGTAGCACATTTTGCTAAAACTTGTTCTTTGAGAAAATGACTTCCTTGGGGTTGAGAACCGAGGATAGGTTGTATGGGGCAGCGAACTTTGTCTCATGGAAAGCTCGGGTTTTACTTGTGTTGAAGGAGAATGAGTTATGGGAGGAAGTAGTTAGAAACACTACAGCAAATCCCATTACTATTCCCCCTTCTACTGATGCAGCTTTACTTGCAGCCTTTAATAAGAAAGATATTAAAGCCATGAGGTTAATCTTAGATGCTGTTAAAGATCATGTTATTCCTCACATTTCAGCTAAGGATCATGCACATGAGATGTGGTCTGCTTTGACCGGGCTGTTTGAGAGTACTAATAAAAATAGGAAGATGGTGCTTAGGGAGAAGTTGAAAAACATCAAGATGGTCAAAGGAGAGGTGTGTATGGCCTATCTTACTGGGATCTCTCAGGTGAGAGATGAGCTTGTAGCTGTGGGGGTGGTGGTTACTGGTCCTGAGTTAATGCAGACAGCCCTGAATGGGTTGACTGCACCTTGGACTGTGTTTGTTCAGGGGTTGGTGGCCAGAGAGAACTTACCATCTTGGGAGAGGGTCTGTGATGACTTTGTTCAGGAGGAGATTCGCAGGGGTTTCTTACAGTGCAGTGGTTCTACTAGTAGGGGAGATGAGAAGGATGTAGCATTGACAGCGAAAGTGAAGAAGAAGAGCAAGAAGGGTCCTAAGAAGGGTGGGGCCAAGCAGCAACAGGATGAAGAACAAGCAGCAGATAGCCGCTTCAGCCGAGATCGATGATTTTGCAGCTAGATTTCAAAGTGAGTTTTCACTATGCACTGGGCATATTGAGAGAGAGAAAGCATCCATTCTCACCAGTGCGGATGTTGATAGACAGAGGGAATTTTCCTGTGTGACAGACCATTCTTACAGTGCATCTACTTCCAGCACTTGGTACATAGATAGCGGAGCCTCGAGCCACATGACAGGTGCTTGTGATATGTTCTCCGAGCTTTCACAGGTAGATACAGATGTGGAGGATGTGTTGGGAGATGACTTAGTAGTTAGTGCAGTTGGACGTGGGACCATTACATTTCAGAGGGAGTCCATGAGTCCCATGGTATTGTAGGATGTATTGTATGTGCCTGGGCTGAAGAAGAACCTAGTGTCAGTTTCCATGATCGAGGATCAGGGTCTTGGGGTGTCTTTCATTAATGGACACGTGCATATGTTTCCCAAGACTGCAGGACTATTTGCTTCAGTTGCTATTGGAGTGAGATGTGGGAAATTGTATAGGCTTTTGTTTCAATCGTAGCATGCTTTAGCACATAGCAACAGCAGTGAGTTGTGTGAGCTTTGGCATAGGAGGATGGCTCACTTGCATCATCCAGCCTTGGGGTTGTTGAGGCACACGGTGACAGGTTTATCGGAGTTCAGCACAGGGCAGAGTGATGTGTGCAGGGGGTGTGCTTTGGAAAAGTACACCAAGACTGCTTTTCCGAGCAGTGATAGCAGGTCAGCTGGTACTCTTGACTTGATAAATTCAGACTTATGTGGACCTATGTCTTCTGTGTCCTTGAGAGGATACGAGTATTATGTGACATTCATTGATGACCATTCCAGGAAGACTTGGATCTACTTTCTGAAGAGCAAGTAGTCCGAGGAAGTCTTGCAGAGGTTTCAAGAGTTCAAAGCTCTTGTGGAGAACCAAATAGGGAGGAAGATCCGAGTTTTGAGATCGGATAACGGGGGTGAGTTTACCTCCAAGGAGTTTGATGGATTTTGCAGACAGGAGGGGATCAGGAGACAGTTGACAGTTCTGTATACTCCAGAGCAGAATGGAGTAGCAGAGAGGAAGAATAGGTCCATTGTTGGAGCAGCCCAAGCTATGTTACATGACCAGTCACTTCCTTTCTTTCCCTGGGATGAGGCTTGTAGCACCGTTGTATATTTTCAGAATAGGATTCCCCATCGGGCTGTGGGGAACATGACACCTGAGGAGTGTTTTTCAGGAAAGAAGCTTGAAGTTGGCCATTTTCGTATATTTGGTAGTTTGACTTACTCTTATGTCCCTTCAGAGAAGAGGACAAAGCTAGAGCCCACTGCAGAGAAGGGCATCTTTGTGGGTTATGATGAGACTGCGAAGGCCTTCTGTTTTTACCTTCCCTCTCAGAGGAAAGTGGTGGTGAGAAGGGATGTGAAGTTTGAGGAGGAGCGAGCCTTCAGGAGGTTTAGAGAGTCAAAGCAGGGAGAGCAGCAGGTCCTTACACCTCAGGTTGTGGCATAGGTTCCATCTACGCATCAGTCAGGATCACAGGTTTCTGGGGTTACAGGACCACAGAGTGTTGGCACAGGTTCACCAGGTTCAGTGGTTAGGCCAGCAGGGTCTTCAGGGATAGGTGATGGGTCTACTATTACAGGTACACCTTACAGGGGATCGAGATTAGGATTACAGGGTACACCTGGTGTTGGCACACCATCTTCAGGTTCACAGTTGACTGGGGCTTCTAGCTCTGGTAGCTCTTCAGATGAGGACAAGCCAGTGTGGGAAGAACATTCAGGGAAGAAGAAGTCTAAGTGGCTTCGAGAGACCTTGAAGGATGCGTTAAAGGCTGGGACACCCAGTGACAAGGTGATAGCCATCAAGATGCTTGACAGATTGGGCATGTTGTTGGTGGTTTGTACATGAGATTCTGAGCCTTCTACTTTTGAGGAGGCCTCCCAGCATTCGGTATGGAGAGATGCCATGATGGATGAGTACCATTCCATCATGAAGAATGATGTATGGGAGATTGTTCCGAGACCGGAGGGGAAATCAGTGGTGACCTCTCGTTGGCGTTATAAGCTGAAGCATGCGGCAGATGGGAGTGTGGAGAAGTACAAAGCCAGGTTTGTAGCGCAGGGGTTTTCACAGGTTGAGGGCATTGATTATGATGAGACTTTTGCTCCGGTTGCTCGGTATACGTTTATCAGGGCATTGATTTCCATTGCGGTGGAAATGGGTTGGAAGATCCATCAAATGGATGTGAAGACCGCATTTCTCAATGGGATCATACAAGAGGAGATTTACATAGAGCAGCCTCAGGGCTTTGAGATACATGACAGAGAGACACATGTATGTAGGTTGAAGAAGGCCCTTTACGGGCTGAAGCAGGCTCCAAGAGCTTGGTACTCCAGGATTGATTCTTACTTGCTGAGTATGGGGTTTTAGAAGAGTGAAGCAGATCCGAATCTCTGCTTCATCATGGTTGGGAATGATCTGTTTGTTCTTCTGCTATATGTTGATGACTTGTTTATCACAGGGAGAGAGAGACCCATTGCAGCTTGCAAGAAGGATCTTGCAGTAGAGTACGAGATGACTGATATTGGGTTGATGCATTATTTTTTGGGATTGGAGGTTTGGTAATAGCCTGGACATATTTTCCTGGGGTAGGGAAAGTATGCGGTTGATATTTTGAGGAGATTCAGAATGGGGGATTGCAGGCCTATGTTGACACCTATGATCACCAACTGGAAGAAGCTTCATGCTTCTGAGGGAGAGTTGGTGGATCCTACTTTATACCGTCAGCTTATTGGGTCATTGATGTATCTGGTCAACACTCGGCCAGATTTGTGTTTTGCAGTGAACACTCTTAGCCAGTTCATGGTTGAGCCTAGGAGTGTGCATTGGGTCGTTGCAAAACATGTGTTGTGCTATCTTTCAGGGATAGTGGATTTTGGTTTGGACTACAGGAGGTCAGAGGGGATCAGATTGTTTGGCTATACAGATTCAGATTAGGCAGGCAGTGTGGCAAACCGGAAGAGCACTTCCGGATGTTGTTTCAGTTTGTGCTCGACAGCAATGTCGTGGTTCAGTCGGAAGCAGAAGTCCGTTGCATTGAGTACTGCAGAGGCCGAGTACATGGCAGCCAGTTTGGCCAGCTGCGAGGCCTTGTGGCTTCACAAGTTGCTGGTGAATTTATTTGTTCAGGAGCTTAGGCCTAGGGTGATTTACTATGACAATCAGAGTTGCATCCAACTCTCTGAGAATCCAGTTTTCCATGACAGGTCAAAACACATAGAGATCAGATATCATTTCATCCGAGACTATGTTCAGAGAGGGGTAGTGATGCTTCAGTACATTTCCACTGATGAGTAGGTAGCAGACATACTGACGAAGTCTTTGGGGAGGGGCAAGTTTGTCTTCTTCAGAGACAAGTTGGGAGTGGTGCAGAACACCTTCCTCGGTAAGAGGGAGTGTTAGTTTTGTACCTAGGGAAGTGTTCCCCTAGTGACTTTTGCCTTGGTCACTTAGAGAGGGGACATAAAGTGATCCTTGCATTAAATGATTTAAGTAAAAACATTTAATTTGACTTTAGAGCATTAAAGTCACTTTTTGATAAATTTAAGTGGGTCAGTGAAATTAATATTTTAGAAATAAATAATGAGCATTTAATTCCAACCCTTGATCTAATCTCAAAAAGGCATGGGAAAGGCATTTTGCCTTACTTTTGCAGATTGAAGTGAGAAGAGAGAGCTGAGAGAGAGAAGAGAGAAAGTTTCAATTTTTCTTGAGCAAGAGGAAAAATTTGTAACATGCAAATCAAGGGAAATGACAGCAGCAAAGAGGGCACGAAAATCGAGGAGAAGACAACAGCATTTATTTGCTGGTCCGTACAGTTCGTATGGTACGGTTTTTGAGGCAGCAAGCATGATTTTCGAGAAAAAAATTTGGGCACGAATTTCAAGGTCCATACAGTGGCACGAAAATTGAGGCAGAAAACAGAAAAAAATCAGAGTTTGATTTTTGCTGTTCGGCATGCAAATCGAGACATAAATTTATCTTCCCGGTTGAGATAAGTTGGTTTGATATTTTCTGTGTATTGCTGGAAATGATAAACTTCTCCTCAAAAATAAAAATACTCTCTCTGACTGGTTTTCTTCTTGTGGGTTTTTCTAGGGCCATTGGCCAAAAATCCTAGTGTTCTGTGTGATTAAATGGTGTGCTGATTTTTATTTCCCGTCATTGAAAATATTGTTTACAGCAGTGTTTTAAGTCTGAAAATCTTTGTTTATTTCCAGCACTTTATTTTTCTGAGAATGTCATAAACAGTGATATAAATTTTACTTGAAACCGGTGGTTGAAAACTAGTGAAAATTCTACAATATTGCCCCATGGGAAGCTGATTTAGAGTTTATTGGTGAGATTAGGTTGGAGTTGTAACAACTGTTTGATGAATTTGAAGAGGAGAAGGCTAAACAAAAAGATATGTATGATCATTGACATATGATGTAGTGGCATCATTGCATGTTTTTTTTTGACTCTACAAGCCATTTAGGCCTCATTGATTATGTTTTTTTTCTAGATATGTATTGCACAGTACACTCGATGCCATTTTGATATATTCACATTTATATGGTATATGCATGAGTAGACGTTGGATATTTTGTCTCTAATGCTTTGCAAGCATGGATTAAAATCTCTAAAATATTGTTTTTCTTTAAAATTTAATCTTTTTGGAATTTTTTGAGTAATCTGAGTCATTAAATTCAAATCGGCCGAGTCATTACCGATTCCGAGTCCGAGTCCGAGTTGACCCTTGACCGATTCCGATTCCGAGTCCAAGTTTTAAAACTATGATAAGTACACTTTCATGTGGTCAACTGATCATTGTATCATTATCTCATATTTTATACATTTATTATATACTTCTCTTTTATGGATTTATTGTATACTTAATTATTGAATTATTGTCTCTCTTGAGAAATGAATTTTGTTCATTTCAACGAGCTCTTAGCCAATCGAAAGTAGTTTTAAGTCTTACACTTGAACCATACAAAGGTGAATGACATATATACATAACAAACCATGAACAATAAAAATAAATACTTATTAATTCTGGAATGAAACACCAAATGGCTGTGAGTGAATGCTTTCCACCCAACCATATGAATTCTTGCAGGCTGGCTCTGAATTCTATCACACAGTTCAACCTAGAAATCTCAGACAGAGAAATGTTATCACACAAATATGCACCAAGAGATTTGCACAATAATTATATACAACCAACCCTGTCACCGTTGGAGGCCTCTCTGTTTGGATTGGTGCTTTTCTAGTCTCAGGGGGGGTGTCCCTAGTGATTGTATGCTGTAACTAAGCTGTTGGGAGCGGAAGCGGAGCAAAAAGTGAAATTTTCTAAAGATCCTGTTTCGGGAGCGTTTTTTATAGTGTATGTTTTAATATATTTTGGTGGATTTATATCTAAAAAACCTGTAGGATGTTGAATTAGCTATAGAATACTTGGATTAAACCGTGCAACATCAATCATCTAGTAGTTATAACTTATAACGTTGTCATCAAATGATCAACCATAACATCTTTTATAGGAGCTTGACAAAGGAGGGAGGTACCATAACATTGTCATCAAATTATCAACCTAGTATAGGAGAGGTAGGGAGCGCCTTGGGAGTGTTCTTGGAGCGAGCTTTGGGAGTGAGAGCGAAGGGGGGGGGGGGTTATGCTCCCACGCAACAGAGGGCTGTAATCAAACTTATTAATTCTGCATAAAAAATCTAACTGGTTAGCACACATACTACTCACTTTTGGCTGCCAATAAGCAATCCTAANTACTACTCACTTTTGGCTGCCAATAAGCAATCCTAAGTGAACAAAGAACTTAATAAAAGTTTTTATAGTTGAGTTTAGATCATAAAAGAAAGTTACAACAGAAAAAGAGGAAAGGAAACGGGGGTGATTATGCACCTTGAATGAAAGATAAATCAAAACAAGTGCTTTAGTAACTAACCATACACTGCAATTCTACTCTGCGAAATAATAACCAAGAGACCCAAAGAGTTGGATGTCAAGCATAAGTGGACCAAGTTAGTAACTAACCATAGACTGCAATTCTACTCAGGGAAATAATAACCAAGAGACCCAAAGAGTTGGATGTCAAGCATAAGTGGACCAAGTCATACTTTATTTAAGAGGTTGTTTACATCATAATAAACAAGATATAACTGGTTACAATAGGTATAACCTGTTAGATCTTGTTATAACCTGTTATATAACAATAGGTCAAGATATAACCTGTTGTTATAACCGGTTCACCAGTGATGCACAACTTCCTTCTTTGAGGTAATGTGGAGTCCTTGTCATCTATCATAGGTCTTTTAATCTTTAAACTGACCTCCCTTGCTAGAACGACCCAGCTGTAGTCATGTGAACTGCAGATGAATTAATGTGGTATTTCCAATCAGCAGTGTAGATCTGAGTATATTATGTTTATCACACAACATAATTGCCAATAAATCATGGTATGAGCTACTTGGATAAGATAGATATTTCAATTCCAAACACTTTTCATATGTGGAATTGGTATTTAACTTGTATAAATGAGAACTAATCTCAGAAGACAACGTTCTGAAAAACATGCAGTTAAATCCTAACTTGATGTGCTTTTGTAGAACACAGATGATAAAATTTCATTGGTGCCTATTATTTTGTTTCCTAGTTGTAAATCTGATCAGTGACGGTATGCTTGAATATGTACAGTGTGTGTGCAGATTGTCATTTACCAGGGACTATCTGTATGTGGACAGACTGTGCTGCTTGCTTTGAGAGTTGTGCTGGCACTGCAGGGGAATGCGGTACATGTTTGGGAGGGGCTGGTGAAGCAGGGGCACCGATATTACTTATTGTAGGCCTTGTAACATTGGGGCTTTTTACTGTCATTGGTATCTTCTACAGTGTATTAGTAGCAACGATGGTTGGCCAAAGGATTTGGCAACGCCATTACCACATCCTAGCAAAAAGGATGCTGACAAAAGTAAGTATGAAGATTTGCAGTTTAATTGCTTCTGTGTTTTATTTTAGTATCCCTTTACTGAATTCTATTACTATTTTTATTTTTCCATTTTTCCTTGATTGAGAAAAATTTATTCTTTTACGTTCCAAAGCCCAATCATACTAATTCGACATACAAGCTAGAACTGCGACTAAGAATGACGGAGATACTAATTAGATTTTTTGATTGGAAGATTGACGGATTAGGATGCTTGCCGATGTAGGATGCTTGCCAACACAGTTTTCATTGCCTACCTGTTCTTGCCTACTCTTGCCTAGCTGTTGTTGCCTAATATTGTTCAAGCCGACCTTGGGAAAACCGGATTGAATGCTGTATTGAAAGCCTACTCTTTCCTATTGAAAACCCATATCGAGCATAAGCATATAGTTTGCGAATATCAATATCCTAAAGCTTTTAAGATTAATTGCAAGTATTTAGAATATAAATTTCGGAAAGGTCCTTACTTGTTAGCATTAAAAGTATCATGCTTCTGTACTTCCATATTTTTTTCCTGGCCCACCTAAATGTGCTACTGTGTTCTAATGTTATGCATATCAAGGGTTTGAAAGTTGACAAGAAAGCAATGGCATTCCCACATTTGGGAGAAGCCAATAGAGTTTTTGGACTTAAGTAATTTTGCTGCATTAGCCAAAATAAAATGCAGATTAATGTTCTCTTTTATGATCTTCCCTTCACCCGTTTTGTGGAGGTTTGCATTATTAGAAATTTTGAGACTCACTATGGAGTTTATTGTTTATGTACTCGGGGACTTAGGTGATACCTGCATTATACAAGTTATATTAGAAAGAATATTGCAATGGTACATATCCTGTTACAAACAGCAACAGCATATTAACTCGGCATTGAATGTTAGAAATCCCAAGGTAATGTAACGAATAGATAGAACAGTGAAGCATGCGCAAAACCCTGTGTAGGGTGAAACCTAGACAAAGATGGATTCAGGAATGATATTATTTATTATCTTCAAGTCATTGAATACAATAGTAGTGGGTCTCTTTTATAGAGTTCATGTTACCCAAAACCTAAAACCTAAATATACTGTAAACATTAATTAATATTAATTGACCTAACAATACCCTCTCATGATTACGGTGCAATTAAACACATCAGTTAAAACATTCTTCAGAATCTCAGATGCTTTTCTTTGACAAACAATGCCTAGACCAAATAGGGCTCCATCAAGCTACCCCGTAACCCTCGTAAAGGTGTTGCTCCCGAGCTGAATTCTCAGGTTCCCAAATTCCACCTCCCCAAACTTCTGAATCACGGATCTTCTGAACTAACTAGGCAACAATCCATGATGAGCCTCAGCTACCCTTGATCCCTTCCTTGTCTGATGAGTGTGGGCCTCTTTAAATCATGAAAACATTATCTGTTTCTATTGTCCTCTTCTGATCAGGCACAGGGTTAAAGTTTTCTTCACTACAAAAATGTTGATACAAGGTTGAATCATCAAATATCCCTATGGAAATATCTCCATTTTCCTAGTCACTGTGGTACCTAGTCTGGGTGCTCACCTAGTTCTCTAGGAAGATATTCTGGCTACAGGGTTTATCCTTGTTAATCTTGTTAGTTTTTGTACCTAGGAATTTGTTCCCTAAGTGACTTTTTGCCTAAGTCACTTAGAAAAGGGGAAAAATGTGACCCTCACATTAAAAGCTACTTAATGAGACTTTATAAAGTTAAAGTCACTTTTTGATAAATTTAAGTGGGTGAGTAAATTTATTTAAGTGATTTAAATAGATGTGATTTTTACTCTCATTGAATCTTAGCCATTGGATTGGATCTTTCTCCACCGTTGGATTAGATTCCCACTTAGGGTTTAGACAAAAAGGGTTGAGGGAGGCAAAACACTTCACTTTTTCATTTTTGGAGAAGGAGAGACTGAGCTGAGAGAGGAGGAGGTCGAGCTAGGGCACTGGCACGATTCCCAAGAAGAGAGACTGCACAAAAATCGAGACAGTACGGACTGCATTTAATGCTGCACAGAAATCGAGACAGTACGGACTGCATTTAATGCTGCACAGAAATCGAGACAGTACGGACTGCATTTAATGCTGCACAGTTTTCGAGGTGTACGGATTCCGTACAGTACGGATTTTGGCACAGTTTCCTAGGCAGATTTTTGGGCACAAAAATCGAGGCCGTACAGTTGTACGGACTGTTGGCACAGTTTTCAAGGCTTTGCTGGGCACGTTTTTCAAGATTTTGAGATGAAATCTTGGGCGGAGATAAGTTAAATTTTCACTGTATTTCTGTTTTGATATTTTGCTAAAGATAATAAAATCTCTCTCTCTCTCTAACTGGTTTTCCCCGTGGGGGTTTTTCCAGGGCTTGATTTTGGCCAAAAATCTCTGAGTCTATCATTTTATGGTGTGATTGTTAAATGTGTTTTTCAGCCTGTTAGTGTATTTTACTGTGTGTTTAATTGTTCAGTAAAATTTCATAAGTAACCTACAGCCAATGCAAAACCGACTGTATGTGAAAACCACGAAATGTTGACATAAACCAGCAAACAGTAAAACGCAGAATTTCTTCATGGTATCAGAGCTTGGGGGCAGAAAACAATGATAGTTTGCAGACACAGAAATTTTCAGATCTCAAAATTTTTTAGTATTTTACCTTCTGTCAGTGAGCAGCACTTTGTTGGGTTGGTGTAGAGATGGCTACAGGTCTTAGACTAGAGGATAGGCTGGATGGGACAGGAAATTTTGTGCCGTGGAAGGCCGGAATTTTACTGATACTGGAGGAGAATGAGTTATGGCCGGATATAGTTAGGAACACTACAACTAACCCGGTTGTCATTCCCGCATCAGCAGATGCAGCAGCTCTATCAGCTTTCAACAAGAAGGACTGTAAAGCTAGGAGGATCATTCTAGATGCAGTTAAAGACCACATAATCCCTCACATTTCCGGCAAGACTAGGGCACACTTGATGTGGTCAGCCTTGATCAGCTTGTGTTGAGAGTCTTCCAAGGGTTCAAAGCCCTTGTGGAGAAGCAGACGGGGAGGAAGATCCGGATGTTGAGATTGGACAATGGGGGTGAGTATACCTCCAAGGAGTTCGATGCATTCTGCAGACAGGAGGGCATTCAGAGACAGTTGACAGTTCCTTACACTCCTGAGCAGAATGGAGTAGCAGAGAGAAAGAACAGGTCGATTGTGGGGGCAGCCAGAGCGATGCTTCATGATCAGGGGTTACCTTTCTTTCTATGGGCTGAGGCATGTAGCACTGCAGTTTATCTGCAGAACAGGAGTCCTCACAGGGCAGTGGAGAGGAAGACTCCAGAGGAGATGTATTCAGGCAAGAAGCCTGAGGTGGGCCACTTTCGCATATTTGGCTCGTTGACTTACTCTCACGTCCCTTTTGAGAAGAGGACGAAGTTTGATCCCACCGCAGAGAGAGGCATATTTGTGGGATATGACGAGACTTCGAAGGCCTATCGGCTTTACTTACCTAGCCTGAGGAGAGTTGTTGTCCGGCGGGAAGTGAAGTTTGATGAGGAGAGAGCCTGCAGGAAGTCTAGGGAGTTAGAGTAGGGGGAGACACCAGCTCCCACACCTCAGTTGGTACAGGCTTATTCGATGCAGCTATTAGGTCCACAGGTTTCTGGAGTGACTGGATCACAGGGTACAGGCACAGCTTCTACAAGTTCAGTGATTCAGGTGGCTAGCACTTCAGGGACAGTTTCAGGGACAGGTTTAGGGTTGAGTCCTCAGATCACAGGTTCGTCAGGCACAGGTTCATCAGGTACTGGTCCTCGGGGTGTTGGACCTTCAGGTACTAGGACTTCCTCAGATGAGGAGAGCCCAAGACCAGTTTGGGAGGAGCAGTCTTCAAGGAAGAGGAAGCCCAAGTGGCTGCAGGAGACCTTGAAGGATGCAGAGGCAATTGGTAGGCCCCAGGAGCAGATCAGGACAGTGGTGGAGCCAGACAGATATGGTATGGCCCTTGTTGCGAGTCTTCGTGACTCTGAGCCATCCACATTTGAGGAGGCTTCCCAGCATCAGGTATAGAGAGATGCCATGATGGAAGAGTACCATTCCATCATGAAGAATGATGCTTGGGAGATAGTGCCGAGACCTGAGGGGATGTCAGTTGTGACTTCCAAGTGGCTTTACAAGATAAAGCATGCTGCGGATGGCAGTGTGGAGAAGTACAAGGCTCGGTTTGTGGTGCGGGGGTTCTCACAGGTTGAGGGAGTTGACTATGTTGAGACATTTGCTCCAGTTGCTTGATATTCTTCTATCAGGGCAGTTATATCTATAGCAGCAAAGATGGGTTGGAAGATCCACCAGATGGATGTGAAGACTGCATTTCTCAATGGTCTTCTGCAGGAGGAGGTATATTTAGAGTAGCCACAGGGATTTGAGATCCATGGGAGAGATTCTCATGTGTGCAGGCTGAGGAAAGCCTTGTACGGACTGAAGCAAGCTCCTAGAGCTTGGTACTCCAGGATTGATACTTACTTGACATCGATGGGATTCCAGAAGAGTGAGGCTGATCCCAACCTATACTTCATTGTGGTTGGAGCAGATCCACTCATTCTTCTGCTATATGTTGATGATCTATTTATCATAGGTGACGAGCATCTCATTGCACATTGCAAGAGAGATCTAGCATCGGAGTACGAGATGACAGACATTGGACTGATGCATTACTATCTGGGGATGGAGGTTTGGCAGGAGCCTGGACATATATTCCTTGGACAGGGGAAGTATGCAGTTGATATTCTGAAGAGATTTCGGATGGAGGACTGCAGGCCGATGTGTACGCCTATGATCACCAACTGGAAGCAACTTCATGCTTCCGAGGGTAAGTTGGTGGATCCCACTTTATATCGTCAGCTCATTGGGTCATTGATGTATCTGGTCAATACCAGGCCAGACTTGTGTTTTGCGGTTAACACTCTTAGTCAGTTCATGGTTGAGCCTAGGAGTGGGCACTGGACTGCCGCAAAGCACATACTGAGATATCTTGCAGGTACGGTGGATTATGGTCTGGACTACAGGGGTTCGGGTGGAGTCAGCTTGGTTGGGCACAGATTCAGACTGGGCAGGTTGTGTGAGGGATCGGAAGAGCACTTCCGGTTGTTGTTTCAGTTTGGGCTCGGCAGCAGTGTCGTGGTTCAGTCGGAAACAGAAGTCCGTTGCACTGAGTTCTGCTGAGGCTGAGTATATGGCAGCTAGTCAGGCTACTTGTGAAGCACTGTGGCTTTTTAAGTTATTGGTAGATTTATTTGATCAGCAGCTTAGGCCTACGGTGATCTATTGTGACAATCAGAGTTGCATTTAGCTCTTTGAGAATCCAGTGTTTCATGACAGGTCGAAGCACATTGAGATCATGTACCATTTCATCCGTGACTATGTTCAGAGAGGGGCAGTTGAGCTACAGTATATATCCACTGATGAGCAGGTAGCAGACATTCTGACAAAGTCTTTGGGGAGGGGGAAGTTTGTCTTCTTCAGAGATAAGTTGGGAGTGGTGCAGAACACCTTCCTTGGTAAGAGGGAGTGTTAGTTTTTGTACCTAGGAATTTGTTCCCTAAGTGACTGTTTGCCTAAGTCACTTAGAAAAGGGGAAAAAGGTGACCCTCACATTAAAAGCTACTTAATGAGACTTTATAAAGTTAAAGTCACTTTTTGATAAATTTAAGTGGGTGAGTAAATTTATTTAAGTGATTTAAATAAATGTGATTTTTACTCTCATTGAATCTTAGCCATTGGATTGGATCTTTCTCCACCGTTGGATTAGATTCCCACTTAGGGTTTAGACAAAAGGGGTTGAGGGAGGCAAAACACTTCACTTTTTCATTTTTGGAGAAGGAGAGACTGAGCTGAGAGAGGAGGAGGTCGAGCTAGGGCATTGGCACGATTCCCAAGAAGAGAGACTGTAGAGAAATCGAGACAGTACGGACTGCATTTAATGCTGCACAGAAATCGAGACAGTACGGACTGCATTTAATGCTGCACAGAAATCGAGACAGTACGAACTGCATTTAATGCTGCATAGAAATCGAGATAGTACGGACTGCATTTAATGCTGCACAGTTTTCGAGGTGTACGGACTGCAGTTAATGTTGCACAGTTTTCGAGGTGTATGGATTCCGTACAGTACGGATTTTGGCACAGTTTTCTAGGAAGATTTTTGGGCACAAAAATCGAGGCCGTACAGTTGTACGGACTGCTGGCACAATTTTCAAGGCTTTGCTGGGCACGCTTTTCAAGATTTTGAGATGAAATCTTGGGTGGAGATAAGTTAAATTTTCACTGTATTTCTGTTCTGATATTTTGCTGAAGATAATAAAATCTCTCTCTCTCTAACTGGTTTTCCCCGTGGGGGTTTTTCCAGGGCTTGATTTTGGCCAAAAATCTCTGAGTCTATCATTTTATGGTGTGATTGTTAAATGTGTTTTTCAGCCTGTTAGTGTATTTTACTGTGTGTTTAATTGTTCAGTAAAATTTCATAAGTAACCTACAGCCAATGCAAAACCGGCTGTATGTGAAAACCACGAAATGCTGACATAAACCAGCAAACAGTAAAACGCAGAATTTCTTCAAATCTTACATGATGGAATACAGGGCATTCTCTATATTGCAGATTATTCTCATGGATGAAGTAGATTAGGCATAATGTTTTTTTTGTTTTGTCTGCTATAGGTAAGACAACTTACTTCTCTCTCTGCTACAGTCTCTCTGTTCTTCTTTGTAGTTGGGTTAAGGCATGGACGGTTAAAGTATTTCATTTTTTGCATTGGATTCCATCTCCAAATCCTGTTCCATAATTAATTGTTGTTTGAGTCTTCCTTAGATGACAATTGTATATTTTTCCCTCAACCTAGATGGTTGTGTATGATGGTTTCCTTCGATTCATACACCATCATCGGATGGTTCATTAGAAGGGTGTCTAAGTGGCATCTTCAAATTTTGGCGTGATGACTTCTCAAGGATGGTGGCCTTGCTTGGCTCTTGATCTTTAAATTTGGTGGCTATGAATTTGTGGTGGATGGCAATTTGAATTTGGTGTCTACGTATTACCTGACGGCTAAATAACTTCACCTTCACGAATTGTATTTTCTTCCTTGGCGGCTCCTTCCAAATGTATCTTCCTTCGAATGCTTGATAGTGCGGCTTCGATTTTTATGAACATCGATTATTAGAGATAGTGGTGGCTCCACTGGTCATGGCAGCAACATAGATTACTTGTGGTGCATTTTTAATCAACGACAACTTCAGTTTATAAATGTTGACTCCATTCCAATGATACAACGATGGATCTGACGAGTCTAATGGCTGACCATGACTCTAACATGGATTCTTTATCTATCGACCCAGGTTCAGATCCCTTGTTTGTCAACAAAGCCCAAGATATCGACCTGACAGAGTATAACCCCGTCGGTAACGCCTGCGACATAGATGATGTATCACCCGAGATATCTATGGGGACTGCGAGAACCAAGGTTCTGTAGTTGTGTCAGGGGATTTCTTGATCATAGCACTATTAGTCACTCGATCGAAACCAAGGATTACCTTCTATCTTCATAGATACATCATTAAAGAATATAACATATTGATCCATCGACACACATCACAACATATAGTCCATATTATTAAACATGCATTAACATTCCATATCATTTATATCGTTTGGATGCTTGACATATTTAACAGATTCATTCACGCCAAATATTCATTTAAGCATAGACATAGTTATCAAAGACACAGAGTTTAACGTGGAAACCCATCCAGGAAAAACCACAAAGGCGCTCTTCATCTAGCATGAGTAATAATTGAATGCCTTTGGTCTGCGCACATAGCCTACAAACTGTTCTTTAGATATTCTTTACAATCAACGATTTCTTTTCTCGTCTCATGTTCTCTGGTTTTTGTTCTCTCTCTCTTTCGCTCTTCTTTCTCTATCCTTCGTCGTGTTGCCGCCTTTCACACACCTTGGTTACAGGGCAGAAATCTTCAAGCCACTCGGTGTGTCCTTGGGGGCAAGTCTCGAGTCAAGGTTGTCACCTTTTCTTGACTCCTCCGTTTAGGCTCAACTCCTAACGAAGCCAAGGGGGGTAGACCCTATTAAGTTACTAAGGAAAAATTATTTAGTATGATGATGGTATTAAAGAGTAAGTCTTTTAGGAGTTTCGATTTAACAATTGTAAACAACAAATAACATGATGAGATAATCACAAGTAAGCACGAAAATGACACCCAATCACATATAGATTGAAAGAAATAAACAGTTGACCAGTGCCTTGAAAATGGAGTCGAAAAACAATTAAGAGTGCTTGCAAGTGCTGGAATGAATGTTGTGCAATTGTATCTTGGTTAATTTTAAATTAATGTAAGAAGATGATTAATTAACTTAGGCGAGGGGCCTCCAGATATACCCAGGGGGTACTTGAAGTATGTCCAAAACTAAACCGTCACGGCTACCCACAAGGAATATGTGGGCTGAATGGAGTCTCTAAGGCTGTTGTTCATAATGCACCCGAAGGTGTAACAGAGATCGGTGCCCCAAGGTCACTTTTTAGGAGTTCCCGCTTCCTTTGGGTATTTTTCCACCGTAATGGTTTGATCGAGGCGTTGGATTTTCGCCTGATGGTTTGTCAATTTGGGGAGAGTGAATCCTAATTATTCTAGTCACTCAAGTGCTTTTGATGCAGCTTGACTGATCGGACGAACCACAGCTAAGTACAGAGCATACACACTAGAGTCTTCGTTATTTTTAGTAAATTTTAAAATAGGTGTTCTTGTTAAAAATAAAACCCTCCAAGAACCTCTTTCGATCCAAGTGTATCTCAATCGGGGAATCAAGGAGGGGTTAATTTTATTATGACTAACGAAATAATTGATGAAAAATGAATCAAAGATACACAACGCCTGTTTTCTAATTAGTCCTACCACGCATCTCTTTCCCCTTGCGGGTCAATCGGGAAGTCCTGGGGTAAGTAGTATGATTACTTTTGAAATTAAAATATGGAATAATGCAAAATTATATCAAAGTATAAAATCCTGCATGTCAATACCAAACTAGAGCAGAAAAAAGAGAAAAATGCAAAAAGGTGAAATGGACGCAGATCCCCCCTGGGGGATGGGGAGCGGGATCGAAAGAGCCTACTCAAAAAAGACTTTCTTTTATTATTATTGGTTACAATATCAGAAACCTCGTGGTCCTTTTACGGGATGAAACCAAGATTTTACAACCTTCCAAAATTTTTAAATTTTAGTGAAAGGAGAGACCCCTGGGGGGATTTGAACGCTCCCGAGGCCACTTTTGAACAGCAGCTTCCTTTCTTTTCTGTTACACCTGCTAAAAACCAGCAAGCATGTTAGAATAACATATGCCCAAAAGCACTTTAATAGTACCTTTGGATCAGCCTACCTTAACTCAAAAAAGACTAAGCGAAAACTAGCTAAATAGGTGAAAAATGAACCAAGGAAAGCAAGTTTTCTTGGGATCTTGGTTTGTTGTTTGTGCAGACAATAAAATATGCACTGATTGCTGGATTTAATCTTTTTAAAACAGAAAAGAAAATCTAGAGCATGCAACCTATTGATTTTCTTTAACTTGCCATGCAAAATGGACGATTTCCTTATGCTAGATCTAGAATGCTTATTGATACTTTTCAGAATTGAGATCTAGACTATGAGCTTTGAAATAGCAGATCTATGTAAATTTACTTTGATATAACAGATCCAAATGATAACAAAACTTTCGAACATAGTAACCAGGTAAGAAAATTGATTTTTTTAAAGAAAGGAGAAGAAGAGGAGAGAAGGTTGGCTCGTTGCTTGAATGGAACAAGCTGAAAGGAGGCCCTTTTGTGGAGTGCTGAGGGACAGAGTCTTGAGCTTATTGTATAAGGAGTGGCGTCAATTTTGATCCACACCTTCGTCCAATCAGGAACCTGCAACTAAATAACACAAGCCTGCACAACACCTCGTGAGATCTGGATATAGATGTATAAAGCAAAAAAATGAAAGATCATGCAAAAATAATCTTATTTAAGCATATAACTGAAATTCTTGAGCATACATAATATGGATAGACAAGAGCAAGTAATCTAACTTGCCTAGTTTACACCCTTACTTGATTCAACCGAATCCTTGAAGCCAGAAAACAAAAGCAACACATAAATTGGAAAGAAAGTGCAGTTACCACATTAGCAGCATGACGTTGGGAATCCACACAAACACATGCGCTACACGGTATAGCCTCCAAATCTTCTTTATTCACAAAAATATAGCAGTATTACAATGGCAACAACTCCTCAATCCAACTCTAACTAGCTTGGAAGAGGCACCCTGAGCTTTATTTATACAAAAAACAGGAGATCCAGCCCAAGGGGGCGCAAATCCCAAGGAGACAGACCACCGCAGCTGAAGGAGAGTCAATCAATGCTGATCTGAAGCTGAACTGAGCCTACTTGTCAATTGGGGGGTTGATTGAGCTGACACATCAACCCACAGACTGACACATCAATCCACAGAGCTTCCAGAAGAGCCCACACGTGTGGAGAGAGAGAGGGCGCAATTCCTATTAATTCTTGCACATGATCTAGGAACTAGGAATCAAAATCATCAAAGAATAATTGACAAATACTCATGAATTAGCAATAATTGGAACCAAAATAGG
>LPNX010236567.1:176184-285795 GCA_001517045.1 Pseudotsuga menziesii
TGTGTTTCCCGGTCTTGTTGATCTCTCCTCCGAAAGCTCTCCAGAAGATTGATGTGATTCCTCTCAAGGAGAGAGGTTGCTTCATCAAGCTTTTTCTTCATGCAGACATGTTCAGGGTGAAAACCCTTCCCGCAGTAAGAACACCTGACTCTTTCTTTCCCATTGTGCCCTTTTCCTTTGTTCTTCCTTGAGCCGGAAGATTCATCATGCTGCTGATTTTCAAGTCTAGGCTTTGGAGTATCAAATTTAGTTTTCTGATTTTTCTGCTGCTTTCCTTTACGCTTCACATCTTTGGGCCCCGTGACATGGAGGGCTTGGTCACGGGAAGATCGGATGATCCCCATCTGGACAAGCTTGTCATGTTCACTAGTTAGGGACTCAATGAAGGCATCGAGTGTAGGCATCTTCCATTTGGGAGTTGTGAGATTCCCTGCATGGAATGTAGAAACAAAAACTGAATAATCAGCCCCGAGTTTGGAGAGGATGGCTAGGATGAGCTGATCATCTTCCTTCTCCACTTTGCATTGCTTCAAGAGAAAAACTATATTCTTGAACTTTGTAAAGAAATCATTCAGAGTCTCGAAATTGGAAGGTTGGAGAGACATGAGTTCATTTTCGAGTTGATAAACTCTCATGTCATCATGCTTTCCATACAGTGATTCCAATTTGTCCCATATTTCTTTCGGTGTATTTAGATCCGTAAGATGGAAGAGAAGATCATCGGAAATAGAGAGGCATAAGAAACCGAAGGTTTCATCCTTTTTGTTGAAGAATCTTGATTTTTCTATGGTGGATCCAGGCTCCGGTTCAGTGTCCATGGTGACTCTGTGGAGTCCTTTGCCTTTTAGCTGATGCTCCATTCTGAGTTTCCATGTGTGGAAATTGTATGGGGTCAACATAGGTACTGAGGAGGCCACTGAGGAGGCCATTTGGATTTGCTTGTAGCGAATGCTTCACCTGTAGAAACCTGAAAATCAAAACATAAAGGGCAAAATAAGGTCGGACAGCTTGCACATTTTAGGCTTTCATCACACCCAGCATAGTTAATCAAGCAAGCTTGATCAACAAGTTCTTTACTTGGGATATTGAGTGGTAAGCCTTGGCTTCTGGTGCAGTGCTGGAATTTTGAGCTATTGCTCACTTCTCATGGAGAAATCTGTCAAAAATCTTGTTCTTGAGAGATTGTTCTTCGTGCCGCCGTATGCTCTGATACCATATTAATTCTTGCACATGATCTAGGAACTAGGAATCAAAATCATCAAAGAATAATTGACAAATACTCATGAATTAGCAATAATTGGAACTAGAATAGGTTTCCTCTCTGTATCTTTTATAAACAATAAAGGGTTACAATTCCCATGCATGAGCCATAGCTTAACTCAATGAAGAAATCGAATACCTAAGGGACAATTCGAATTCAGTGAGTGAGTCTAGCTTAACTGACTCTTTTGCCATGCAATACCACTCAGTTAACCACTTGACAAAAACCCTAATTGACTCACCAATCCCTACCTGAAGTTGGAGTGCAATAAATGACTTAATCTCAACTGAAGGAGATCAAACACATGTCATAGCAACCAACCATCAAGTGCTAGTACTGCATGACTCCAATAAACCCTGATGAGGTTAACTGAAGCTGAACTGACCATCAGAAGTTGGTGAAGGCGCCTTGTTCACTCCAGTTCATTAAATAATAATAAAATAATCATTAAATAATATATTTAATGAATGGAGGCGCCTTAACTGACTGTAACTGATTGGTTGAACTGAAAGTAACCACCAGTTAGCAATTAGGTGCATTAATGTCACACAGATCACCCCTGGAGTGCTCCAGTTAACCTCCTTGACTGTAGGGAAGGCTAAGTTAGCCTCCTTGACTGTAGGTAGGCGTGGGTATGACTGGGATGATGGCAATTAATGCTCCACTGGTGTCAATTAAACTTAGGATAGTGGTTTAACTAGGCCAATTTGACCGAAGGAGTGTGTATGATAGTAGATGTCTCCAACAATTCCCCATAAAGGATGCTGAAGATCAACTCTGGATCTGTCTAGATCACCTCCTTCAGTCAAGGATTTGTCAGATCTAGTTAATCTGGTTCAGATCTGACTGATTTCAATCAAATCGACTGAGAATCCACTGATCTAGGATTTTGGATTTGCTCCATTATTCATCAATTTATTAATTAAAATAATCAATAATTGATTTTTGGGGTTTTCTGACCTGAGTTGTGGAAAATCACTCAAAACTTGAAAAAAGTGGGTCCATGGGTTTACATGGTGCTCTTAGCTTGAAAATGAGCACCTACATGACTGAAACTGATTATTTGGCCCACTTTTATTACAAAACCAATTTTTCCAATTAAACTATTAAAAAATAGCCTAAATTTTGGAAAAATTAAATTTTAATAAAAGACACTGAAAAAAAAATAAAAATTTAAAAAAGTTGAAAAAACCTAGTGGGACTTAGACATGTTCATATGACTCGACCATGATGCCTAGCATGTTTATACATTGACACATAGACTCTAATAACCTCAATAGGCCTAAATACCAAGCCGACCACCCCAACTTTGGAGGTATGGAGTGAAAAACTCAAAAATTATTAGTCGTTTATTCAACAACCAATAATAACCAAGGGAAAAGACACCCTGGGCTGATCGGATTGACAAATAAAGTCTAGGAGACCAAGTCTTTTACAGACACTATCATGCTAGAACATTTACTACAATTCCCCCATGGGGTATGAACATGTGATATAGTACAACAAAGCTTCCCAGAAACAAGACTAAAGGTCTTCTAAAGTCCAAACAAGTTATCCTTGTCCGGTTCACCAGGCTCACTTGATAAACAACCACTAAGTACAACTTAGGTGGTAACACATCGTATATGTGTTATGTTGTCTGCACACAGCTTGGATGGTTTGGTTCTTTCGTTCCTCAACCCCATTCTGCTGAGGATTGTATGGAGTGCTCGACTCCCTCTTAATCCCAAATTCTCTACAGAATTCCTTGAATTCTTCTGAGGTGAATTCTCTGCCATTATTTAACCGCAGAGTCTTGATCTTCCTTTCGGTTTGGTTCTCGACCAATGCTTTATATTCCTTGAACTTACTGAATACTTCATTTTTCACTTTCAAGAAATATATCCAAGTCTTACATGAGAAATCATCTATAAAGAAAACATAGTACACATACCCGCTTAATGAGCTAGAAGGCATGGGTTCGCATACATCGAGTGTACTATCTCTATTATTCCTTTAGCCTTGCTCTCACTGCTGGGAAATGTCTTCTTCGCATTCTTTCCTTGTGCACATCCTTTGCAAATGCCTTCATGCTTTGCTTAGATCTCTGGTAGTCCAGAGACTACTTTGCTTTCTATCGGTAGTGCATATGTGCAAGCTTTTGTGCCACAGTTCGTTAGGTTCAATTGACTCATGAACCAGTGCTTGTTCAGGCTGTCCCTTTAGCTTGTACAAGCCTCCGTCTTCTTCTCCAATCACTGTTGCATCATCTATCGTCTTCCCTCTAGGCCACATCATAACTTGGCCATCGACAAATGCGACTCTCATTCCCTTTGCATCTAGTGCAGAGATGGAGAGAAGATTCTTCTTCAAACCTGAAACATATAGCACATCCTTCATCTTTAAGGATTTCTCGGAGTCCAGCTTGTATGAAGCTTCTCCACTCCCTTTTATGGGGTATTGGTAATCATCCCCAACTTTCACCTTTTGAGGTAACTCATGTTCAGACATATTGACGAATGATTCCTTGTATCCCGTCTTGTGTTTAGAAGCTCCAATATCCACAAACCAATCATTGCTTCCGTGTGAGATAGTGCTAGTAAGTGCTGAGATTATCACATACTCTTCATCTAAATCATCCTCCTCTCTTCTCAATATTTTGTTTGTTTGTTTATTGTCTTCGACAATATGAGCATGGTGTCTCTTTTTCTTGATGGGATAGTCTCTTGCAAAATTTCCCTTTTCATCACAAGTATAGCATTGAACATTGGAAGGATCTCTCTTGGTCTTCTTTTGTTTCTTGTCCTTCTTCTTGTTATGATGAAAGCTCTCCTTCTTCTCATCTTCTTGTAGTTCCTCCTTGTGTGAACCATGAGAACTTGATCTTCAGTTGCTCCCATCTTCTCTTCTCTTGTTACGAGTCGAGCTTCTTCTTGCCTGCATTCTTCTCGGAGGCCGTTGAAAGAGATCAAGCTCCTTCTTGAACAGATTCCTTGAATGAATGAGTCCCATGATCTAGGGAGACCTTTCAAGGTGGTCATCACAATTTCTCCTTCTTCAACATTCTCTTCAAAGTTCAACTGCTTCAAGTTGTTCTTTGATTTGTGCAACCCTTGTGAACTAAGACTGTATAGTCTCGGAGTTCTGCATCTTCACATTCTTCAACAAGTTTCTCAAAGTCATCTTCCGGTTGATGTTTTTTCCTTCGAACATCTTTGTCAAAGCATCATATACTTCCTTCGGTCTCTTTATTGAAGACACATGGGGGATGAGGTGATCCTTGATAGAATCTGTAGTGATTCTCTTGGCCTTAGCCAAGTTCTTCTTATGAGTATCCTTGGCCTCATCTCCCTCTGGTTCTGGAACTTCTTCAATGATGTATTGATCCAAATCATTTTGTTCAAGGATCAAGGAGGTTCTGTACTTCCATGCTCGGAAGTTATCAGCCCCTCCAAGCTTGTCCTCAAGCTGAGTATGGTGAGTCATATTTTCAAATGAGAATCTCAAATGGAAATAGCAAGATTAGATCTTACCGATTTGAGGTGCCCAACCTGGTTCCAGAGTTGGTTGACCTAGGGTTTGTTAGAGAAACCCTAATTTTCCAAACTTAGAGTTTGGGAATTCTGTTTGGACAGAAAGATGCGCCTCCTTGAGGCGAGTTGCTCAACAGGGTCCCTTTCGGAAGACTGAGGTGGGAAGCCTTCAAAACTTGATGCCCTAGTTTCTCTCGGCACAAGTGACAGGGTCAAAATTGAAACTTCTTCAAATCTAAAACTACTTCCACCAAAAGATGTGCCCAACTGAGGCGAGTTAGCCTATCCCTCTTTTCTTGATGATCTGTGGAGAGAACACCTTGAACTAGGAAGCCCTAGTTTCCGCTGACACACAATGCCTTCTTTCAGAGAGGCTCTGCTACCATGTTAGTTTTTCTAGATCTTATTTGCTTAATCAGGATCTTTGTATGAAATAATAACAAGTACAACAAGATATATAAGATATAACAGATACACAAGACACACAGATTTTCACCGGGGAAACCATAAAGGAGAAAACCCCGCAAACTTCCTTAGAATAGTACATTCACAAAGACTGCCATAAGATGATCAAACCCAGTAATAAGAATTCTCCAGCAGCCATCTATCTCTCCTCCTCTCTCTCTCTCTCTCTCATGTGAACTTGAGTGAATGTGAGGTGTGTATAAATGAGGGAGGAAGCCTCCCTATTTATAGTATATACTAATCAAGTGACTGACCTATTACATGACTGGGGCCGACCTGTTAACTTAATAGGGCTGACTTCTCCTAGAGTGACTCCAAATACACATTACATGATGTTACACTGGGGACTATTGCCCCGACTTACAACGAAGGTTGTACCTTAAGGTCTAGACACAAGAAAGACATCCCGCAAGGAGGCAAACACATCTCCAATGGGGGTACAACAACATACAATGATAATATACATCAGAATATCTTTCGAAGTTACAAATACATCAACACAGCGTGCCTTTCATGATGTACCAAAGTGAGAGGATCTTTTGCCATTGTAAAAGGCCAAGTCTTGACTTTCTTATGTAAAAGTGTTAGCCTAGCAAGGCTCAAGACCCTTGGTCTGGTCATGGAAAGTTCTCTTATTTCTCAATTCAAGGAGTCTTGACCTAGTGGCTCTATTGACTACCCCTTGATAGGAGAAATTCCCTCATCATGTTGGGCGTTTATGCTTTAAGTAGGTGTCTGGTGCATCTTGGGATGAGCCCATTAGGATACATGACTTAGGGGCTCCTAGCTACACTTGTGTTTATGCTGTGTAGAGGTGATTGCGGTTGTAAGGGTTGTCATACCTGCTTTAGAACACCTCATTTATGCCCACTTGGACCTTTCTTTTGATGTATTACCCCTCTTGGTCTCCTAGAGCAAAATTGATGATGACATCATCCTTTGAAGAAAGCATTACCTTGCTCAAAAGGAGGACGTTGAGGGACAAGCACATCGTTGGGCTTAGTTGGGGCATGGCGTCCTCCTTTTGGCTCAACATCTCACTTGGTTAAAGCCATTTGCATCATTTTATTGTTATTTTATGTCACTATGTGGTTTAGTCCTTGACTTATGGGTGACAAACCCTAATTTTGAAATATTTTCTTTTAGTAAGGTAGGCTATAAAATTAAAGAGGCTAGGTTGCTTCATATAAACAAAGAACACCTCCCTCTCATTTGTAACAAGAAAATGACTCAAATATGATCTTATTTATTTTCATCTTGGTATATTGGAGCTTCTAAGGCTAGGTGCACTTCTCTTTTTGGCATGATTGTCTTGTGATGAAGGGTGAATGATGAATTTCTAGGGTTTTACTATATCTCAAGTTTGATTCAAAGAATGGTTGTTATAACTCGTGACTAAGGAAGGATCTAAGGTTTCTCTTGCTCTTTTCTTGGTGGATGTTGGTAAGATCTTTTAATTTTCTTGTTTGACGTTGCTATTCTGCACCTTAAGCAAGGCAAGTTAGGGTTTTTGCTTGCATCTTCTCAATCTTGTTCGAGGCAACTTTCCTCTTGAAGGAGCTCTCCATAGTGGGCCTTGGAGTTCATTGTTTTCCCTAATTAGGCTAAGACTACTTTGACCTATTTAGGGTTGCTAGTCTTTTCCTTAATTGGTAAATCTTGGATAGCCAAATTGAGAAGAGACACTAACCTTGATCTCTTATTGCCCTATGGTTAAGGACTAAGGTCTAAACCCCTTCTCTTCTTCAATTTTATCAAAATTTTGTTGTACATATTTCAAAAATATAATATTTGGAAAACCTGTAAAAGTATTGAAAATAATATCTCAAAAAAATCGTGAATTTTGGAATTGTGCTTCGCTGCAAAAGTACACCCTATTTGGTTTCTTGGTAAATTCTCAAGGGCTCCTCTTTCTTGTGGTTGGATTGAGACATACACTGTGGTTTGTGTCATCTTGGCATTTTTCAGATCTGGTATAGTAGATACAACATGTCCATCAGTCAAATCAGCAAGCTTTGAAGGCCTAATAAAGCAAGGAATTAGGCCTAGGTTTACCCGGGGGGGTTGGACATCTGTTGGAAAGGTTTCAAGTGGGTCCACCATTTTTTAAAGGCTGATTTAGGGATCAAACCAGATCTGGTTAAGCACTTTCAGATCTGATTTGGAGCTCCCCTTCACTCCCTTGAGACATATTGCTTTCTCTAACCATCAAGGTACATATTATATGGTAAGTTGGCATTGTTTGGGTTGGTTTTCATCCATTTTCTGATGTGTTATTGACTGCTGCAATTTTATAACAACTGTAATATATTGAATTTATCTATCTTGAAATTCATAATAAAGTGTTATAACTCCTACCATCTTTGGGTGTCGTCTTATGCTTTGTTGTTCTAACTCAATAAGGCACTAGTTTTAGCCAAGAGGTCGCTTGTGAAGGGTATTTGTGTTGTTGGAGTGATTGCACAATGCATATATCGTTCGTTGATATTAGGGACTCCCCCTTGGTCTTAGGAGTTGACCTAAAGTGTTGAGAAGCTGGGCTATGGTGACACTGGAAACTAGCTTCTGTAGTGCTTACCCCTCATTGCATTGAGATCTGTGACCTTGATCAAAGGTGCTAATTTGAGGGGTAACAAAACCCAAGGAATTGGCACCATCAAGCTCTAATTGACTGGATTCCCTGACTTTCTGCTGCATTATGTTCTCTATCTTCCAAAGTTGCAAAGGAATTTGCTGTCTCTTGTGCACATTCCACAGCAAGGCCATTCCATCCATATATTTGATGGGCAAGTGAGACAAGGAGATCTTCTGATGACCAAACCATCATGATTGGATGGGAAGATTAGAAACTGTTGAAGCTGAAAGGGACAGCTGCAAGGGCACAAGATTTTGCAGACCTCTCTCACCATGATGAAGGTACATTTTCATCCAATCTTTTTTGGCATTCTAGATATGGGCATATCAATTATGATAGTCTTCGTTTGTTGAAGAAGGATGGTGTCTCTAGTTTGCCCGCCATTCCAAAGGGGTTGAAACAAAGTGATGCTTGTATTCTTGGCAAACATAGTAAGTAGCCAATCCATGATTCACATTCCGGAGCATGTAGAACATTAGATTGGACATAAGTGAGCACATTGTGGACATCTTCACCAAAGCGCTTGGAAGAGAAAAGCTTGAAAAGTTTAGAAAGATGCTTGGACTCACAAACACCCCTTCGAATTAAGGGGGTAATGTTGAATACCTAATCCTACAGGATTATGGTTCTTTGTATATTTTTATTAAATATTTTCAATTACTAGAGAATAAGCTGAAGTGACACTTAGCTTTGGAAACTGAAGGCCAAAGGTCACTTCTCCAAGTATTATTAAGATATTCATGTTCAATGAAAAATCAATCCATCTTGGAGTTTCCCAGGCCTATAATGTGTGTTAAATGTCATTCATAATAAGACTACATCTCACATCTTGTACTTTCTCTCTCCAATATTTTTGTGATATGGTACCAGGGCAGAGACCTCTTTGAGCCTGTGAAGAGCAAGTGGCCAATGAAAGTTTGGAGCTTGGGACAAACATTGAAGAAAGGAGACCGATACATTCAGAGACCTAGAAGGATTTGGAATGCAAATGAGAGTGGTAGTGTGAAAGCTTGGAGACAAGGCCACACAAGAATTTCTGATGGTGAAATTAAGAGGATGTAAAAATCAAGCTTTAATTGCAGAAGAAAAGTTTAGTTGCTTTTTAAAATATTTAATTTCCCAATGTTCAAACTTAGGAAACTTTAAGAATAGGAGATTTTTTTTAAAGACTCCTGTGGAAGCCTTTCCAGACGAGACAAGAAATGATCTGTGAAGCCATCAATCAAACCATGCCAAAGGCAAAGCAGGGCATGAAGCAGGAAAGCAATACCCAGTTGAGAAGAAAATGATGCCTACCAGAGAAAAACCAGACACAATGAGGTTGGGAAGAGAGAACCAAAATCCCCTGTAGAAGATAGAGTGCGTGATGCATGAGGTAGCTTGTGGACAGAATGAGAGAATACACAAAAGGAAACCCAAAAGTTGCAGGAAAAATGCGTGTGTAGACAGGAAAAACCCACAGAAAAACATATGATTTGAAAAAACACATTTTTGTACAAACTGACAGATGTGTGAACAATAAAATGTGTAGCATAGAATGGGACAAAAACACAGACAACAAGAAACATGTACAACAGACATAAGAAACATGCAGATGAATTTGAGCAACGTAAGATAAATTTGTACAAACATGAGACACCTAATAAAATAGAGAAAATCTTGCGCTATACTTGTAGCATGAGAAGGAAAAATTTTCAGATATAAAATTTTCTAGTTTTTGTTAATCATATAAATTCTATTTGATCTGAAATTTTCCAATTTTTACTTCAAAAGTGAAGTTGGTAGATCTTAGTAGTGTGGAAAAAGTTTTTGAGCAGAGGAAAACGTGCCCTAGAAGCAAGCAACTAGAACTGTGAAGTTTTTGCAAAGCAATAAGATTGAGCTGGACTCTAGAGTCTATAGTGTTAGTTTTGCAGAACAAAGGTGCTCTTGAAACGAATTCTGAGAATAAAAATTTAAAATGTCAAAGGGATAGTACAATTTATTTGAGTCACAATGGTTAAATGAAAAGACTTATGCATCCTGGGCAGTATTGATTGCAAACATTTTATTGTTGAAAAATATATTTGGTATGTTGAGAATAAAAAATTAAAATGTCAAAGGGATAGTACAATTTATTTGAGTCACAATGGTTAAATGAAAAGACTTATGCATCCTGGGCAGTATTGATTGCGAACATTTTATTGTTGAAAATTATATTTGGTATGTTAAAGGAAAAAGATAAGGCTTCTAGATCCAAGTATTATAGGCTATTGCCAAATAGGAAAATAGAAAAATAGAAATAGTGAAGCTTTGAAGGTTTTAGGCCTATCTGTAATTGAACCATTTATCAAACATCTTAGAAATGTGAAAGAATCAAACATATCTTGGAACAAGCTAGCCACTATTTTGAACTAACGTATGAATCTAGAGTATGGTATTTTTAAAAACATGTTGTGCACTACCAAGACGGAGGAAGCTAACAAGGTTGAGGAGTTAATTTCAAACTTTAAAGGTTTAAAGAAAATATGACTAGCAGCATCTGAGAGTTCAGAGATAGACATAAATGAAAAAAGAGCCGAATAGATGATATAATATGAAGAAATTGGAATATAATGTAAAATCCCAAAAGGTGCACTTCTTCACACTTCACACTGTGTCCAAAGTCAAACTAGTTTTGCTTCTTATGAGTTTATCATTGGACTTGTACGAGGATACCAAAGGTTGAAAGAGGATATCGAGATATGTACAAGGGATGCTTGATTTTTGTGTGGAGTCTGTTAGGAATGATGGGTTCAGTTGGACATGTTATATAGATTGAATTTGGGCAGGATCACTAGATGACAGGAAGTCTATTTCTGGGTGTATGCAATTTTGGTTCATGTACAATTTCATGGACTAGGAGGAAAATACTACAATTGTTCTATCGTCCTTATATAGAGTTTAAAGGGAGTTGTCAAATTATTAGACTTTTTGGACCTATATAAGACCAGAATCTATCAAATCACGACCAAAAAAGGCCAACATACTCTACCAAAATAGGTCCAAAAAGTCTAATAGTTTGACAACTCCAGTATAAAGTTGCAGTAGGTGCTACTGAGAGGTAGAATGGATTGGGAGGATCCTTGAGCATATAGGAGTCCATTTGAATATAGTGAACCCTTTGGACTGTGACAACCAGAGAGTATTGAAGCTGGTGAAAAATTCATTTTACCTTACGAAGACAACATGTAGAGATCCATCACCAGTTCATCCAGGAAATGGTTCAGAATGGAGAGAGAAATAATATATCATCCTTATTAGGATCAACTAGCTGATATATTCACTAAGCCATCGCCAAAGGAAAATTTTGTAAATTTGTCTGACAAACTTGGTTTAAGCAAATTGGGCATAAGGGGGATGATAGAATGTGATGGCCAATGTCAAATAATGTAAATATTAAAAGCTAAGTGTTAGGAGTCAGGACTAGTTAAAGGTTAATGTAAATGTAACTTAGGCTAGTTAAGTTAAATTAGGTGAGATGGCTAATTAGGTCATTCAGGTGTTAAACCACACTGCCATATCTTTTGGGAGCAGATGCCTTTTTCTATAATGAGAATACATCTGGCATCTCGCATTTTTATGTCTCCATTATTTTGGTAAGAATTATGACAGCGAAAGTATATATACAATTCAACAAAATTGTGCATTTGGATGAAGATAGTAAAGGCATGATATGTCAAACTTTGAGCAGGATTACTGCTATAATGAAAAGCAAAGTCCATTGACATTGACTCGTTAGTGTAGAGATGTGAATATTTTGTGGAAACATTTGTAGTCAATACTTCCCAACTTCAAAACTTTTCACATCCTTCAAGCTTATCCTTTTTAACAACATTAAATATAATGCTTTTTCATGGGTGATGGAATAGATCATCTTCGTACACTTTACAAACATATACTAATTTATCACATAAATTCTATATTCTAATTCTATTATTACAAGCCTTTAATTTTTGCTTGGGAACCATATACTCAATCTCTTTTTTTGGTGTTGCAGGAATATGTTGTGGAAGATGTAGATGGCGAAATACTAGATTCTGATTGGAGTCCACCTCCTCTTCCAACAGAACATGTTCAACAACTCAAGTCACTTGGATTGCTTTAATAAATAATTGCAGTTTTGAACTATTAGAATCCATGATAGCTGGGGAGCTCAGATTTGAGTATATCAGGAGGAAAATAATTTTATTGTTAGTGATCCTAATCCAAATCTCTCCATGTTCAAAACGAGAGTAAAACTTGGTACAGGGATTGGAGCAATGTATCTTAAAGTCGAGGCAAGTTCCAATTCACTTGTAACTTATGTGTAAGGAGCTCATAATGTGAATTTTAGAGTTTAGTGATGCTAATAAGTTTCTGAATTTGTATTATTTATCTTTATTTCCTATATTGTTCAGTGTTGTGAAATGTGTTCAAAAGACTAAAAAAAATAGTTAAATTTCTGAAGGTAATGTTTTATGTTCAGTAATCCCAGATGCATTTTTCCATAACTAAAATGACAATAACAAAAGGCTTGACTGCGTTGCAAGCATTATTTAACTGGCGGTTATTTTTAACCAAATATATATTGTTTTTTTTAACAAACTGGTAGTTACAGAGCTTTTTCTTAGTCAAAATATGCTGCAAAAATATTGTAACTTATCCTATGTTATAAAAAATGGATTCTTATGCAATTCTTTTGACGGTAATGGTATGTGATTGTAATATGCTAGAAATGGCAAGAAAGCAGTATTTTCACAGACAAAGGAGGTTTTGGGCTTAGTAAATGAATTCGTGAAACTTGAGCTTTTCAAGGGTACATTATGGAATAATAGAACTATTGATAGTAAACGTCCTCGTCATCCTTCAGAACATTTTCTTCTAGTTATAAGAAAATATCTAGTTAGCAATAATATTGGAACAAAGAGGTTAATATGGGTTAGCCACACAATTAGGTCTTTATTTCAACTCCAATTCCAATGATTAACCGAACAAATGAAACTTTTCTATTCACAACTCAAACAATAGATGTGAGCATTTTATTATATTCACATATAAATTATAAGTTATTTTATCCATTCATATATTTTATCCTATGTTGGCATGTTCCTCTTCATCATATAGCTAGCAAATGTCAAAAGTTCAAAAACATCTTTAAAGGAAAAACATTATGAAATAAAACACAATCTCGGAAGTATAGACCATGCAAAGATGACATTCAAATAGTGAACGTATATTACAACTAACAATTGTGAATTTCCCTATTGTAACTGCAGATTTGTAAAGTCCAACAAAAATATATCAAGTTATTTCATAGAGAATGTGTCAATGTCTCAAGACATGAATGGTTAGCCACCTCAAATAGTTCATGGACAGTTTGAAAATTTATTTTGAGCCTGTTGACCTGCCGATAAAATACACTTGCATTTCTAAGGTCAAGACTGTATTTCTCAGTTTTCATACATAGAAGTTTCTAATGCTGCTGGAGCTTTACCCTTGGTAAGTCTTGAAAACTTTGCAACTAAACATATGCAAAGAACAGAAGTTAGTAGAAAATTGCTTGATTTAAATATAGCTTGAGTTGATGTGTAGATTGATCATAGTATATTTAGGAGTGAAGGCTGCACTCCCTTAATTATCTAACGATTAAGGTAACTCACTGTATTTTGGGGTTGCTGAATTGATGTTTACCCATCCTTTTAGCCAACCAAAAATGCCAACAGAGATAAAGAAACTTGAGAGAAGCTCATCATCTGTTTCTTAAAGGGTGGTGTTCCCTGATGGCTCATAGTTTAAACATAGGATGTGATTATGTGTTTAAGCACCTAAAAATGGTAAGAAAAACAACACACCAGTATAATGTAATCTTGTGCCAAATGCCATAATGGGTTGGGTTGTAAAACATAAAAAGATATACAATTAGCTCATTGAAAAATGATGGACAAATGTTGAAATTAAGTAGGAATTTGCTAGAATAAAACAAATTAAAGACCCAAAAAAGTTCTCTCTGATGGCTTACAGTTTACAAGGACAATGTAACTTTATGCTTAAGCATCCTAAAAATGGTAAGAACAACCACCCATAAGCAGAACACAATTATGTAATGTGTTATAAAACATGAAAGATATAGACTGATGTCTTGTTGGAAAATAATTAACAAATGTTGAAATTTAAGAGGAACCACTATACGTAAAACAAATCAAAGCTATTTCTTTTATTATCCACCATTTATGTAACATTCATTTCTCAATTGGGGAGACAATAGAAATAATAAAGGAATTACACAAACTTGTTTGAATTAGGGCCTAACACGGACATGGATTTTAACGTTTATGAGAAATAAAAAATTCAACACCATCTTCCACACTCTTAATACACAAATTGGTTTCCTCACTAATTGGAAACGGAAAATGATCCTCAAATCCACGATTCCACAATTATAAGAGTGATGAAATATAAATTCCTCAAAACTCCAATGTTGTCCAATGGGAGTACCCACCCCCAAAAAATTTCCTTTGAGACCTCTAAGCACCCAAAGAATTCCTCAAGTCACCATGTGACACTTTTAGATTGACTAAGAGGCCTTTGGTTGCTGAAATTCCTCACCTTCTTTGCTCAAAGATCCTCTTAAAACACCCCATGGTGTTGTGGGCCTTAGGCCCTCCTATGATATATACCCTTGACTTGAAATGCCAAAGTAAATTTCGTGACTTTTAAAGTTTAAGGGAGGCTTTTGATAGAGGCTAAATATGGGGCATTGTTGTGAAGGTTGACAATGGGGGAGAAAATGAGATCCACAATAAAAAATGGCCCACTAGATTGATGGTTGTTGTGCACTCACACAAGTTTGTGGAAGGGTAGAAAGCATGGCCTCAAAGAGTTGTGAATGACTTTGATCACCCCTGCAAAATCTATCTATGGTGGACAACTCATTTGTGCAAACTTAAGGGAGTCGGAGGAAGGGTGTACCTAAGATGCCATGAATGACCTAGATATCCTCTGCTAAATTTCATCTAGGGTCTATTAGAATTTGAATTCCATTTAGATCTTCAAGCAAATAGTTCTAATAATGTTTGCAGCAAATAGATGGAGAATGAAGATACAAACTGAACAAAACAAACCACACAGGAAACAAACAAGTATTGCTCAAAAATTTACAGTATCATTCACAATAATAATATCTGGTGTTATAATAGTTTACATAGAAAGAATTCGAATGCATGGGGTATGAATTTGAATCTCCCAAGTGGATATGACTATATCTAACTGAATCTCTAACTCATGGTCTCTCAATCAATATCGGAGTCCAAAATCAACTCCTAGATCTCCAACTAACTCAAACAAGCAGTGACAACTAGTTAACTCAGTGCAACTGAGTGTGTTAGGTGGGAAAAGGCACCTACCCCACATGCATCCATGCATTATCCATGCAAGACATGCGCTAGCTAACTGTTTGAGAACTAACTGGAAGTAACTGAGGGCTAACTGAGACTAATTAGTACTAACTCCAACTAACTGAAGAGTGCCGAGATTCCCAGTGGCTCCTAAAATGTAGGAATTGGTCTAAGAGGTGCCCAAACTAATGCATGCACATGCAGTAAGTGGCAGTTAACCTCTAGCAGTGTTCTCCACACTCCAGTGACTGGTACATGTGTCCCCAATACGCCACGTGGACCTGATGGTACCAGTGGACCCAATTAATTAATTAAGGTTCCTAAGTTAGACTAATTAATCTAATAGAAAGTATGAACAAGGGAGGATTAATAATCCTAACACCCCCCTTGAATCCTAACTTGGACAACTGTGGGCCTTGGTAACAAGACCATAGGTCACCCAATATACAATCTAAAAGACATAATACAAATGAGGTAGGAAAACCTCTTGGGAAAAAACCTCCTCAAATAGGAACTGTGAATCACGCCTTAATGCCCAAAAGAGACTCGAGAAAGGCAAATCTCTTTTCGGTAAAAGACTTGGTAAAAATATCTGCAATATGATCCTCTGTCGGACAGTAGTGCAGTGTGATGGTTCTGTCATGCACCTGTTCCCGAATGTAGTGCATGTGAACCTCTATGTGCTTTGTCCTCTGCTTCTGAACATGGTCACTCGATATCTTGATTGTACTCTAGTTGTCACAATAAAGATCTACTGTAGGTGAAGTCTGAATCCCGAACTCTGTCAAGATGTCATGCAGCCAAACTGCCTGAATAGCTGCATTCACAGCTTCCTGATACTTTGCTTCTGCTGAAGAAAGTGCAAGGGATGCTTTCATCTTGCTGGACCAACAAATTGGCCTAGATCCAATCATGAATACAAAACCCGAGGTGGATTTCCATCTCTTGCCTAGTCTGAGTCTGTAAAGCCTGTGAGATCCAGCTGTGCTTCAGCAACATAGTGGATCCCATAATCAATAGTACCTTGCACATAGTGCAAGATCCTCTTTGCTGCCTTCTAGTGCAGCTCATGTGGCTCCTGCACATATCAGGTAGCAGCACTCACAGCATAGGATATGTTTGGTCTCGAATGAGTGAGATACATAAGGCTTCCAATGAGCTGTTTGTAGAGAGTGTTGTCTACCAAAGGTGTGGAACCACTTTCTTCAAGCCTGATGCCTGATAGAAAAGGGCAGGGGTTGCCTTGCAATCCTCCATGTGGAATCTCTTAAGCATGTCTGATGAATACTTGGACTCTGAGATCATGATTCTCGAAGTCTTTTGACTTACTTCGAGACCAATGAACTGTCTTAACAGTCCTAAGTCAATCATAGTGAATGCTTTATTAAGAGTAGATTTGATGTTGCTCAATCCAGCATCAGAGCTGCTAGTAATGAGCAAGTCATCGACATACAATACAACTAGAAGCAAGAACCCCTCCTTCTTCATGTAGACATTGCAATCAGATTTGCACGTTTCAAACTTCTGAGAGATGAGGATGCATCCATCTTGGAGTACCATGCCCTTGGGGCTTGTTTGAGTCCATACATTGATTTCCTCAGTTTGCAGACTAAGGATCATCAATAAACCCCTTGGGCTGTTTCATATATATCTCCTGCTCCAAATCACCATGGAAGAAGGCACTCTTCACATCCATGTGATGTACTTCCCATCTCTTGGAAGCAGCAATGGCCAATACCAGCCTGATGGATTCCATTCTAGCTACTGGAGTGAATGTCTCATTACAGTCCAAGCCTTGGACCTGAGAATACCTTTTTGCCACCAACCGAGCCTTGTACTTGGTCGTGGTCCCATCAACAGCTATTTTGGTTTTGTATATCCATTTGCCATTAGAGGAAATTTGAGGTCTAAAATGGGCCTCCTAAGGAAAATAATAAAATAATAGTTAAAATAATAAAATAATAGTTATTAATTTTGGAGGAAGAATGAAAAAACTACTTTTTTGTTCGTATTTTCGACATATCTCCCTGTATTTTTACTCAAATTCCAAGCGGAAGAGCTTGTTGGATGAGGAATTTAATTCTGCATCCAATTAGTACCCACACTGCATACTTTTGACAGATCCTGCTACACCAAAAATAAGAAATACCTGAAAAAATGTGATGATGATGTCATCATCACGTTTTTCCAGGTATTTCTTGTTTTTGGGGTAGCAGGGCGTGTCAAAAGTATGCAATGTGGGTACTCGTTGGATTCAGAATCAAATTCCAAATCCAACGAGCTCTCCCTCTTGAAATTTGAGTAAAAACACAAGAAGATATGTCGAAAATACAAACAAAAAACGTAGTTTTCTTTTATGACAAATATACCAGTTCAACTATTATGGTTGACTCATTTTATTGAAATTCTATTGGTTCTTGAAGTCCAACTCACAAAATTTATTGTTGGCGCATTTTCTTATAAGGCCCATTTTAGACCGTAAATTTCCTCTAATGACTGTACCAGCTTCCTTCCTGGAGGTAAGGGGACAAGTTCCCAGGTTTGGTTTTCGTGTAGCGAATCAAACTCCTCATCCATGGCTGCTTCCCATCTAGGATCATGGAAAGCTTCCTTGAAGGATTGAGGATCTGACCCAAGCATCATAAAACACCTCTCAGCAAGAAGAGGATATGTGTGAGACAGTGCAACACTCTCCTTCTGATACTGGGACCTCGTTCTTCTTTTGTCATATGGATCTCCAACACCATCTCCAGCTGCTTAGCTCATTTAGGCTACTGGAATGAGGTAGATGTTGGATCTAGATCTAGATCCGTTTGAGGTGTAAGCTCAATGTCTGTATCATGCTGGGATGACCACTCTTTTGAATCTAAATCTAAAATGTCAGGATTTGAAACTGAAACTACAATAGGAAGTGAAGGAATGTTTATACCTTCATCAACTTCGAATGAAAGTTGGGGTGATGCTAGAACTGTGCATGGCATGAAGTGAGAGAAAATATATGCCTTGTAGGCATGATCAACAATTCCTTTCTTATGTGGTTTGTGATCTCCACTGCGTCAGGTCCAAACACCACTTGCTTTGGTGAGTTGGTGTGGGTCATCTGGTAAACAGACAACAAATTAGCTGCAAGGGAGGGTGCATATAGGACATCTTTGAACACACCATGATTTGCTCTGAGGGTGCCTCTTCCTGTTGCCGGAATTTGGGAATCATCTCCCATGTGAATAGTGGGCCCTTCATTGATATTAAGAGAGGAGAAGAGATCCTTAGAGTCCACCATGTGATTGGAGGCTCCAGAATCAATCAAATAGGCTGTAGACCGAGGTGGTCCTGCTTTCAAAGCATGACATCTTTCATGCCCATTATTCGACTTCTTTGCTCTTTGTGGGGAAGCAATGTTATGCTGCTTGAGAAAGGCAGTCATCTCATCAAGTTGCTTCCTCATACAATGTTCTTCAAGATGGTACCCTTTTTCACAGTAGGGACATAGTTTCTTCTCAAATTTCCTCTTCTTGGAGCTGGAGGCCCCTTCGGAAGCTTGCTGATTTTGTTTAGGCTTCGAATCAATTGCCTTTGGTTCCTTTGATTTCCCCTTTGCTTGCAGTTTGGAAGAGTCAGAAACTAGAAGAGCTTGATCTTTGGATGTCTTCAAGACTCCCATTCTCATCAATTTGTCTTGCTCTTTTATTAAGGACTTGGAAAAAGAATCTAATGAAGGAACCTTCCAATTAGGAAATCTTTCCCGTTTGGAATGAAATATGGAAACAAACACAGAATACTCAAGGCCTAGTTTGCTGAGTATGGGAAGGACATTATGCTCATCCTTCTACTCTATTCCGCACTGTCTGCACTGGAGTACTAGAGACTTGAATTTAGTGAAGAATTGCTCAATAGTCTCAAAACTGCTGGGATGTAAAGATACCAACTCATTCTCCAGAATGTGTCCCCGAAGCTCATCTTGTTTGTTAAACAAGCTATCAAGCTTCTCCCAGGATTCTCTAGGAGTTCTCAATCCTTCTAGATGGAAGAGGAGATCTCTGGAAATATAAGTACATAAGTACCTGAATGCTTCTTCACAATGGTTTAGGAACTTGTTCAGCTATACCGGTTGATGAGGCTCAGCCTCCCATCCATGTATGATCTTGTGGTATCCATGCTTGCGCAAGGCCAATTGCATATCAATCCTCCAATCAAGATAATTGGAAGTTGTGAGGATCCGTGGTTCAGGAGTTTGAGAACTCATAATTGCTCCGGCTGGAAGATTGCAAATACTTCTCACAAGTTACGTAGCACCTGTCAATCTCACTGCAATAACACACTAAAACATATGAACTATTAGAATCATGCTGTTACTCCTGGCATGAACATTTTTTCAGGGTCTGCTACGCCCTCTCCGCTGCTCTGAATAAATCCAGAGCTATCAAATTTTCATTGGGAACTTCTGTGGAAACCTAGCTGCTTTTGATGTTCGATGGGGAGAAACAAGCATGGAACCTTCCTGAGAAGGCTCTGATACCATATTATAATTTGAATGCCATTTATATCTTCAAGCAGATAGTTCTAATAATGTTTGCAGCAAATAGATGGAGAATGAAGATACAAACTGAAGAAAACAAACCACACAGGAAACATACAAGTATTACTCAGAAATTTACAGTATCATTCACAATAATAATATCCGGTGTTATAATAGTTTACATAGAAAGAATTCGAATGCATTGTTAACTTTTCATATGCTTAGCTAAGACATCAGTACTTCATTTCATTTTCATAACAAAAGCATATAAACAGGATCACTGAAAGATAGACAAGCACAACCATACAAAAGGAACACAAAGATTTATCCTGGAAAAACCCAGCAAAAGCTTCCTCAATATAGATGCTCCAAAAAAATAAAAGATAAAAGATAAAACCAGCAAGGAGATCAAAGCCTGATCCTCCTCCTTCTCCAGCTACTTCTCTTCTCTACTAATGCGCTACACAAGTGAGAGTGTGTGTCCAAATGAGGAGAGCTACACCTCTATTTATATTCATCCGTTCACTTCAATTAACTCATCCGACATGTAGGCTCGAGTTAATCTTGTAGGCTCGAGTTACACATGTAGGCTCAAGTAACCACACTGGGGTGCTAATGACCCACCTTTACAATTAGAGGGGACAACCTCATGACTCTTATTAGTTCTTCCGATTAGAAGCATCGGGGTACAAGATAATACAAGTGGTTCTCCCGGTAGGACCATCGAGGACCACAAAAGATACATATAGAATATTCTTCGAAGTTACAATATTTCAACAGTCCCCCTTAACGAGAAGGGTGTTCTACAACAACAACAATAGTAGGAGAGAGATAGAGGACATCATCAACATTATCAGGGTAATACATCTATAAATCATTAGAAGCTTTTCAACATTATGTAGTCTTCATCTTCAATCTTCAGTCTTCATCATCATTAATACTTTGACTGCTTCGATCAACAACATCATCTTCAGCACTTTGACCTTTCGATCAGCAACATCATCTTCAACATTTTGACCTTTCGATCAGTAACATCATCTTCAGCACTTTGACCTTTCGATCAGCAACATTATCTTCAACACTTTGACCTTTCAATCAACAACATCATCTTCAGCACTTTGACCTTTCGATCAGCAACATCATCTTCAACACTTTCGATCAACAACAACATCATCATCATACTCTAATCTTTTGATCAGAAACATCATCATGAAAATATCATCATCACCAAAACATCATTATCATCAAAACATCAACATCATCATCATCAAAACATCAACATGATCCTTCCTTTCGGAATTACGGGATCAACATGTCTGTGGTACTCAGACGATCCTTCCTGTCGGAATTAAGGGATTTAGGTCTTTACGAAGTTACTAATGATCCTTCCTTTCAGAATTACGGGATCAACACATCTGTGGAGCTCAGACGATCCTTCCTTTCAGAATTACGGGATCAAGTCTTTACGGAGCTACTAACGATCCTTCCTTTCGGAATTACGGGATCAACATGTCTGTGGTACTCAGACGATCCTTCCTGTCGGAATTAAGGGATTTAGGTCTTTACGGAGTTGCTAACGATCCTTCCTTTCGGAATTACGGGATCAACACATTTGTGGAACTCAGACAATCCTTCCTATTGGAATTACGGGATCAACACATCTGTGCAACTTAGACAATCCTTCCTGTTGGAATTATGGGATCAAGTCTTTACGGAGCTACCAACGATCTTTCCTTTCGGAATTACGGGATTTAGGTCTTTACGAAGTTACTAACGATCCTTCCTTTCAGAATTACGGGATCAACACATCTGTGGAACGTATACAATCCTTCCTATTGGAATTACGGGATCAAGTCAATGATCCTTCCTTTCGGAATTACGGGATTTAGGTCTTTACGGAGTTACTAATGATCCTTCCTTTCAGAATTACGGGATCAACACATATGTGGAACTCAGACAATCCTTCCTATAGGAATTACGGGATCAACACACGTTCTCGAGTACCGAAGTCACCGGATCCGTTCTGAACCGAAGTTCAAGGATGATACAATCCTACCACATTCATGGGGACCGAGATCTACGGATACATTTTGAACCGAGGTTCAGGGATGATGCAATCCTACCACTTTCACTTGGGCCAAGACCTCCAAATACATTTTGAACCGAGGTTCAGGGATGATGCAATCCACCACTTTCACGGGGGCCGAGACCTTCGAATACATTTTGAACCGAAGTTCAGGGATGATGCAATCCTACCACATTCATGAGGGTCGAGACCTCCGGATACATTTTGAGCCGAAGTTCAAGGATGATGCAATCCCACCACATTCACGGGGGCCGAGACCTCCGAATACATTTTGAACCAAAGTTCAAGGATGATGCAATCCCACCACATTCACGAAGACCGAAGTCACCGGATCTATTTTGGATAGATGTCCCATGATGATACAATCCCTCTTCATTCTCGAGGACTGAGGTCACCGGATCACTTTTGGACAGATGTCCCGGGATGATACAATCCCTCTTCATTCTCGAGGACCGAGGTCACCGGATCACTTTAGGGAAGATGCCCAGGGATGATACAATCCCACTGCAACATCACTACTCCCCCTTTCGAGGAAGGTTCTTCCGAACCTCACCAAGCTTGTCTCGAAAGTGTTCGAACTTTACTCGAGACAGAGGCTTCGTTAGCACATCAGCAACCAAACCATCATCATCTACATCTTCAGTATGTGAATATTGAACTATCACCATCTGTATCTCCAGTATGTGAATACTGAAAGCATCATCATCTATATATTCAGTATAGAAATACTGAAAGCATCATCATCTCTATATTCAATATAGAAATACGGAATCACCATCATCTGCATCTACAGTATGTAAATACTGAAACATCATCTATATCTCAAGTATGGGAAAACTTAAACATCATCATCTGCATCTTATCTCGTATGTAGAAATACCGGATTTCTATGTGTTACGACGGAACACATTGTTCTCTATCATCACAACTCTAGTTATCACATAGAATCATTGTAGTATCCATCTTCATTTCAAAGAGACCTGATATCAGCTTCCGAAGCCATATGGCTTCACAACTTAGCAGAGCAATTTGCTATGTATCTTGCTTCAGCCATGCTACGAGAAACATTGGACTGTTTCCTGCTAAACCATGAACTCATAGCAGACCCCAAACAAAAGCATCTACCTAATGTGATTTTCCTGTCTGAGATACTTCCATCCCAATCTGCATCTGTGTAGCCATACAATCTATACTCATTGCTACCATCATAATATAAACCAAAGTCTATAGTCCCTTTCAGATATCTCATCACATGTTTTGCAGTTACTAGGTGAACCCATCTTGGTTGAACAAGATATTGATTTAAGGTGTTCACAGCAAAGCAAATGTCCGGTTTGGTATTCGTTAAGTACATCAATGACCCAATGATCTATCAGTAATGAGTCATATCCACCAACTCTGATGAGTCATCAGCTAACAGCTTCAGGTTGGAGTCCATGGGTGTGGTCATGACTTTGCATTCCAACATATTAAATCTCTTCAATATCTCTACTGCATACTTTCCCTGGTTGAGAAAGATTTCTTCTGAACTTTTCCATACTTCCAGACCTATGAAATAATGCATTAACCCAAGGTCTTTCATCTCAAATTATTTTGCTAGTTTCTTCTTGCTTTCCATGACCTGTTTCTCATTTCCTGTCAAGGATAAGTCATCCACATATAATAACAGGATGACAAGTTCATCTTCTACAACCTTGAGACAAAGGTTAGGATCAACTTTACTTTTGGTAAAGCCGATGCTCGACAAGAAACCATCTATTCTTTCATACCAAGCTCGAGGAGCTTGTTTAAGACCATATAATTCCTTCTTCAACTTGCATACGTGAGTATGTCTATCTTCAACTTCAAATCCTTGTGGTTGTTCTATGTATACTTCTTCTTTGATCACACCATTTAGAAAAGCTGTTTTCACATCCATCTGGTGTAAGTCCCACTTCATCATGGATGCAAGTGCCATGGTAGCTCTAATTGAAGTATACCATGCTACTGGGGCAAATGTCTCTTCATAATCAATTCCCTCTTTCTGAGAGAAACCTCTGGCCACAAATATTGCTTTATACTTCTCAATACTTCCGTCAGCTGCATGCTTTATTTTGCATATCCATTTGGAGGATACTATACTCTTTCCTTCTGGTTTGGGAACTGTATCCCAAACATCATTCTAGATTCTTTCATCATAACATCTTGCATGAGTTCATCTTGTCAGGTCATCAACATATCCTAGTCTTCTGCATTCAACCTTGAAGGTTGGAACCCTCTTTACTCTTGGTAAAGTCTCGATCCAGCAGGAAGCTGTCCATCATGTCGTACCATGTCGAACTTAGATATCTTCTGTAGTCACTCCCCCTGAAGTGGAGTATCATCTTCCCTCTTCATTTTGTATATGTGGCTCTATGCTTGATATATACTTGTCAATAGAGTATGTCATGTCATAGTCTATTCTTTCTGAGGCAAATCATGAACCTTTGCTTTGTACACTTGTTCTTGTAGATCCATATGGAAGATACTACGTACTTCCCTTTATGTCTCGAAATTATATCGTATACATCATTCCCCATGATCAACTGTTATTCTTTGATCATAGCATTCTTTTCTTCATCTTGAGTTATCTCTTATACCCATGGTGGTATTCATCCTTCGAGGTGGATCTACCACTCTCTGAAGCTCTTTCTTTCGTCATGGTGTCTCTGACCCTGGGAGCTTCAGATTCATGTTTATTGAATTGTCATCACTTGTTCTTCGGAACAAGTCTCATCCTTGTTTTTTTGTAGGAGGTTGTTCAGGACCTTTCCTACAATTCAAATGCACCAATTGCATGGTTAGAACTATTTCATAAAACATATGCATAACGACAAATTCTTATGCATCATGCAACTGTTTAGCCAATACAACATTCATCCATATCTCACGGAAACTTTCTAGATGACATCATTGAGATTGTGCATTAATTCAATATGTCATGTAAAGAGGTTTCATTCTAGATAAGTAGCAATGGAGAGATGTATAGCACCATGAGCTACTTACCGATCACATGCATATTAGTAGTATACAATCATTAATGCAAACAATCTATCATGCATAACACATCAACTGAATATGCATAACAAAACAATATCATTAAATGACAATTGAATACTTATCTTTTGTTTGTTTTGTGGGTAGACTCCTTCTTGATCATTCTCCTTCATCATCTTCTTCATTCATGAAATCATCATTTCTTATCCAAATGATAAGATGGATAAGAGGTTCGTCAAGAATTGAGTTCTTCATATTCCTCATCGCTTGAGGGATCTTCTTTGAATGGTGAGAGCTTGATCTTCAATTTCCTCCCATCTTTCTTCTTCTCTTCTTATGAGACGAGCTTCTTCTTCTTCCCAAAGTCAATTGAAAGTAATCACTTCCTTCTGGCACACATTCCTAGCATGAATGAATCCCACGATCATGGGAGGCCATTCAAGGTGGCTATCACCACTTCTGCATTCTCTGCTTCTTCTTCTACCGCTTCAAGATGTTATGCATTCTGGATCTTCACATTCTTCAACTGTTTTCTCAAATCCATATTCTTATTTTCAAATAGTTTGATCAAGGAATCAAACATATTTGGTGTCTTTAGGGAAGAAACTTGTGGTACAAGTTGATCCGTGATTGAATCAACAATGATCTTCTTGGCCTTGATCAAGTTCTTCTTGTGTAAGGCTTTGAGGCTCATCTCCCTCTAGAACTGGAACCTCTCTACTCATGTAGGTGTCCAATTCATTTTCTTCAGAGGGATCAAATACTTTCATGCTTGGAAGTTTTCAACTTCACAAAGCTTATCATCAAGCTGATGTGATAGATCACTTTGAAATGAGAACCTCAAATGCAAATAGCAAAAGATTAGATCTTACCGATTTGAGGTGTCTGTCCTACTTCTGGAGCTGGCTGATCTAGGGTTTGTCAGAGAAACCCTAATTTTAAAAACTTGGAATCTTTCAGATCTGATTGGATAGAAAGATAGATCTCTTCAAATGGAGCTGTCCAATGTACTCCTTTTCTGAAAACAGTGGAGGGAAGCTCCCAAAACAGGAAGCCCTAGTTTTCCAATTTCTTCTGCAGAAATTCCTGTTACTATTTCTATGATATCTATGAAGTTATTGCTCCTCTGTGTCTGAAATATTTCACTGAGGTAGCCTCGCATGTCATTGATCCAACACCATAGGTTTCATCAGAATTGGTTTCACCAATTGGGATTTATGATCATTTTCCCAAGGTGACCTGTTACAGGATTGTTCAGAACAATGAAGTTGTACGGAATTACACATGTCACTAGTTCATCTTCAGATTCGGAACTTTGTACCACAGAAAGTATAATCAGTGCTCTTTCTGGAACATCTTCAGGAATTCCATTTGGACCTCTGTAGCCGAAGATATAGCAATTTTCCCTAGGTGTCCTGTTTAGGGATGAATTCTGGAAGAGGCTGGAACCCTTACTTGGAGGGATCATATCGCCTAGAATATAGCGAATCAGAGGCGGAATTTTGGACACAGTGTTCATCAAGATTATATCTCCAGTCTCTGCAATTTTTAGCTCCTGAACCTTCGCCAATATTGGGATATAGCGAATATACCAAAACTTAGCAGTTTTAGTATTTAGGGTTTTTCTAGCTCCGGGTCAAACTAGGGTTTGACTTTCCTGGAGTTTCACCCAACCAAAAATCTTGATCCAGGTCTCTAAAATTCGATTTTGATTAGGAGAGCAATCCTGTGTTGGGCTCACTCAAAAATTCTTCTTCTGCAAGAAGCCCTAATTTCCCACACCGAAAACTGAAAATGCTCGAAATCGAATTCCGCTTCGACAGAAAGATGCGCCCTTCAATGGAGAGTCAGCCTAGCCTTCTTTTGCTGATTGATTGTGGAGAGAGAACCAAAAAGTAAGAAGCCCTAGATTCTGTAGCTGCACAATGTCTTCTTTTCAGGGTGGCTCTGATACCATGTTAACTTTTCATATGCTTAGCTAAGACATCAGTACTTCATTTCATTTTCATAACAAAAGCATAGAAACAGGATCACTGAAAGATAGACAAGCACAACCATACAAAAGGAACACACAGATTTATCTTGGGAAAACCTTAAAGGGAAAAACCCAGCAAAAGCTTCCTCAATATAGATGCCCCAAAAAGATAAAAGATAAAAGATAAAAGCCTGATCCTCCTCCTTCTCTAGCTACTTCTCTTGTTGGAGATCAAAGCCTGATCCTCCTCCTTCTCCAGCTACTTCTCTTCTCCACTAATGCGCTACACAAGTGAGAGTGTGTGTCCAAATGAGGAGAGCTACACCTCTATTTATATTCATCCGTTCACTTCATATAACTCATCCGACACGTAGGCTCAAGTTAATCATGTAGGCTCGAGTTACACATGTAGGCTCAAGTAACCACACTGGGGTGCTAATGACCCACCTTTACAATTAGAAGGGACAACCTCATGACTCTTATTAGTTCTTCCGATTAGAATCATCGGGGTACAAGATAATACAAGTGGTTCTCCCGGTAGGACCATCGGGGACCACAAAAGATACATATAGAATATTCTTTGAAGTTACAATATCTCAACATGCATGGGGTATGAATTTGAATCTCCCAAGTGGATATGACTATATCTAACTGAATCTCTAACTCATGGTCTCCCAATCAATATCGGAGTCCAAAATCAACTCCCAGATGTCCAACCAACTCAAACAAACAGTGACAGCTAGTTAAATCAGTGCAACTGAGTGTGTTAGGTGGGCAAAGGCACCTACTCCACATGCATCCATGCATTATCCATGCAAGACATGCGCTAGCTAACTGTTTGAGAACTAACTGGAAGTAATTGAGGGCTAACTGAGACTAATTAGTACTAACTCCAACTAACTGAAGTAGTTTGGTGTCGAGACTCCTAGTGGCTCCTAAAATGTAGGGATTGGTCTAGGAGGAGCCCAAATTGATGCTTGCATATGCAGTAAGTGGAAGTCAACCTCTAGCAGTGTTCCCCACACTCCAGTGACTAGTACATGTGTCCTCATTAGGCCAAGTGGACCCAATGGTACTAGTGGACCTGATTAATTAATTAAGGTTCCTAAGTTAGGCTAATTAATCTAATAGAAAGTATGAACAAGGGAGGATTAATAATCCTAACATGGTCCAAATTCAATCATATACATCGTTGATCCTTTGGTGATGGAATCCTTCAGTGGCTTGAATGACCACAAGATCATTTTCATGGTAATAGATAAAAAATGCACCATACGTTGGTGAGGGAATTTCCTCCTAGTGTAAATTATTTCAACACTAAAGGAATACACAACAATGAATTGGGATAGAGTTTCCATATGAAATCCAAGATTCTAAATCTTTTCACCCAATTGGTGAGTGCCATATGGCCAACCCTTTTCAACTATTGCTTACTCATTTACAATTGCAACATTCAATAAAATGAGTATACTATTGAAAATTTCATTGTAATGGAATTTTCTGAATATACATTCAAAATAAGTATACTCGAGTGTGGGATTTTCAACATTAAAATATACTAAATAGTAGCTTGTCCCTATCAGTTGAAGAAATGCCTAGGAAAATTATGAGATCCAACAAAAATGAAACTAGATCTTTCAATATCTTGTTTTTCAGTCATCCAAATTGCCACTTCCCAACAGCATTTGAACCAACAACTTAAGCTTCCAATTGGGCCTCATCCTTTATTAGGTTATCACTTATTTCACCTCTTATTTCATGTTTCAGTCTTTAAGAAAAACACTATGCAATATGCCAAGAGCATAGAAAGGCACCTTTGGATCCAACGATTACTTTGTTCATCCTTTTAGTACTCACTCCAATGTGAGTGACTCATGTACAACATGTCTTCTCATATGTATTCTCTTTCCCCTAGCAGCACTTTTTGTGCATGATTTTGACCTAGCCACAACCTTTGTTATATACTTGAACACATCCAAAGTAAAGGAAAACTACCTTGTGCCTTGAAACCCAAAGAAACATGTACATCAACCTTGATGAAGTACAAAGGGATACTCTACCCAAAAAAATATGGCCGAAGAACCTTCCTTTACGTGACAAGCCCTCTTCCTACCAAATAAATGACTTTTCAAAATGGGCTGAGGAGTGAATTTCAAAATTCTCCTTTATCTTGGGGTGTTAAGATGATTAGAGTATAGACATCCCCATGTTGGCCATCTTAGATCTATTTCATAGTCCATGGAGAAATATCTAAACTTTGAGGTATGTTGAAGCTATCTCTAGCTCCATAAGTGTGAAATTAGTGTAAAAACCTTTTTATTGGTAGATTTTAAACCTAATCTAATGGTAGCCTTTCACTGAGAAAATTTTATAATAGAATTAATTTATAAAGTGTCTATTGACAATCAGATTCATTATCCTCTAGGATGAAGAAAAATGGCATAGATGTGAAAACTCTCATTCATACATTATGTCAAATACTTTCAACATCTAGGGTTTAAATTAAAGATTTACTCGTAACACTTTGAAATTAAAACCACCAAGTCAAAAGTCTTTTAAACAATGAAAATTAAGTAAGGACATAGAAAACTGATATTATAGGTCAATCTAGACCAGGTAAAACCCCAACCTGGGGAAAAACAAAAGAGGAAAAATTTTCATTAAGAAGAGTATACTCGGAAAATTCCATTACAATAAAATTTTTCTTCTAACCCTCACTGTTGTAGAGGAAAGTGTTTCTATGATTGGGGGTTAAGAGGACACCAACATACTAGGGTTGAAAGATAGATGTACAATGTTCAATAAGCAAATATAAGCGAGATTCAGAGATAAGTGTGGTCCATACTTGATTCATTGAAGGTTGATCCAAGATTTCTCTAACCCTTCCTCTTGCTCCTCAATCCAAGAGACCTGCAAAACAAGTTCAACCTTCTTCAAACCAAATTGACTATATGAAAGGAGATTATGTTCAATAAAACATGAAACCCTAATCTAATAAGCATCATCATATAATCATAACATAGATTCAACACACATTGAACAATGATTTGGGAAGAATAAGGACATCACATCTTTATTAATCAAGTGGAAGAAGTACATAGTTCACATTCTCCTCTTACTAGGCACCTCGCGAAACCTTGATATGGTTCTACTGTTTCTCTTCTCCAAGGATCTCAGCCTCCAAGCTCTGCAACATAGGAAGATGGCATCTAGGAAAAGGTAGGGGGGATGAGAGTCCCAATTCCTCCAGCATAACAATGCAAAGGTTCAAGTCCCCTCCATAGACCTCTCTCCCTCTCTTATATACTTTCTTGAAGAGTAAGAGTTGATTAGGGATCAGTTACAACTGCAGGATCAATTCCAAAACCAACCAAACCAACCCTAGTTTTGAGAATTATCATAATTTTATATTTCTTTTACCACTACAAGAGAAAATCGCAGGTTTAATGAAGCAGAGTCGCGAATGCAAGGTAAATTCGTGGGTTTGCTTAAGAAAAGTCACGAATGGGTAAAAAACGATCATTTTCATGGTACTTCCAAGCATTTTCAGGGTTTGTTGTCTTGTGGAAAGTTTTTTCTTACTCAAATACCTTTCCAATAGTCTAGAAAAGAGGTAAAATGGAGTTACAAAAGTCTAGATATGGCTCGTCCAATCAAGGTGTTTTTTCAGTGACATTCATGAAGTGTCGACATGCGAGGAAAACATGGGAAAGTGGTCACAGGCACAGACGTGTCATTTTAGGCTATCACAGATGCCCCCTAATGTATGAGCTTAGAGGGGAAGATGATAGTGGAAATACATTATAAAAAGGAAACAACTGAGCCATGGAGTCAAAGATAGTAGAGAATCCAAGATCATAGGCTCGAACAGAGACACCTGAAAGAGAGATAAATGTCAAAAAAATTGATCTCTGTATTAATATGTCACAATGGTCTAGGAACTGAAAACAGAGTCTCACAAAGAATTCAGACAAATATGCATAAAATTGGAAAAATGGTGTTGCAATGGAAGTAGCAGCTCTGTATAATCAAATGAAAGAATGATGATACAATACAATGATCATGCCAGATGCATGAATTCCAAGACAATTCGAATTCCCAAGGAGGTCATTCAAATTGAATGAGTGAGTCTAGCTTAACTAAATGTAAGCCATAGTAAACACTCAAGTTAACCACTGATCAAAACCCTAATTGACTCAACTGAGCCCTAACTGAAGTCAAAGTGTAATAAATGACTGAGTCTAACTGAAAGTAGCTCAAACACATGTCACTACAAGCCAACCAACAAGTGGTAGTGCATTAATGACTCCAATGAACCTCAATGAGGTTAACTGAAGTGTAACTGACCATCAAAAGTGGTTGGAGGCGCCCCTGTTGACTCTAGTTCATTAAATAATCAATTTAATGAAAGGAGGCGCCTTCACTGCTCTATTTAACTGATTGTAACCATCAGTTATCAATAAAGTGCATTTATAACACTCAGATCACCCCCCTTAAGCTATACTTAGGAGAAGTAGAAAACATAAAGTGCATACAAATGCTAGGGCCCCGACAACAAAGGCCATAGGTCACCCTGTACAATACTGAAGCTCAAACAATGCTCAAAACAAACTAAGTGAGGAAAAGAGGGAAAACCCAGTGGGAAACCCCCCCCTCAAGCTAAACACTGAAAGTAGTTGGATCACCCTGATGAACTCACCCCCAACAGTGAATAGAGGGAAGTGAACTTATTTTTCTGAAAATCTCTTGGTGAAGATGTTTGCAATCTGCTCATCAGTCGGGCAGTATTGCAGAATGATGGTCCTGTCATGCACTAGCTCCCTGATATAGTGCATGTGTATCTCTACATGCTTGGTCCTCTTCCTGGTAACTGGATCTATGGATATCTTAATAGCACTTTGATTGTCACAAAAGAGGACAGTGGTCAAAGTACTACCAAGATCAAACTCTGAAAGAATGCCTTGCAACCAAACAACTTGGATGCAAGCATTCACCGCTCCTCGATACTCGACCTCTGCTGAAGACAATGCTATGGCGGCCTGCTTTTTTCTAGACTAGCAAATGGGGCCACCACCAAACATGAAGACATATCTGGAAGTTGACTTCCGATCAATAGAATCACCTGCCCAATCGGAATCTGTGTATCCAACCAGCTTTAGCTCAGAGTCTGTAGCATAGTGAATGCCCTAGGTTCTGGTTCCCTGAATGTACTGGAGGATCCTCTTGGATGCCTTCCAATGAAGATCATGGGGCTGCTGCATGTATCTTGATACAGCATTCACGGCATAATATATATTAGGCTGAGAAAGAGTCAAGTACAACAAGCTACCAATTAGCTGTCAATAAATAGTGCAGTCCATGGGAGGTGTGCTTTTTCCTTCTTCAAGGATGATCCCTGAAAGGAAAGGGAATGGAGCAGCTCTACATTAGCCATGTTAAAATTGACTAACACGTCTGATATGTATTTGGACTGAGTGACCATTATCCCATCAGAATTTTGCTCAATTTTGAGCCCTAAAAATTGTTTTAAGAGCCCCAAATCGCTCATTTCAAATGCATTGTGGAGAGCAGTTTTGATGACTGAAATAGAAGCAACTGTGCTACTTGTGATCAGTAAGTCATCAACATATAAAACAATACTAATCAAATGACCATCAGACTACTGTATATACACATTTGTATCTGATCTACACCTTTGGAAGTTTTGCGAGAGAAGGAAGGCATCCATCTTGGAATACCAATCTCTTGGGGCCTGTTTTAACCCGTATAGTGACTTCTTTAGCTTGAAAACCAAAGATAGATCAGAGATGTATCCCTCAGGTTGCTTCATGTATATCTCCTAATGAATATATCCATGCAAAAAGGCTGACTTAACATCCATATGATGCACTTCCCAGTGCTTAGATGTTGAAATTGCCAAAACTAGGTGGATGGAGTCCATTTTTGCAATCAGTGCAAGAGTCTCATGGTAGTCCACACCTTGGACCTGGGAGAAACCTTTTGTCACCAGCCTTTCCTTATATTTTTAGGTGCTACCATCTGCAGCAACCTTAGTCCGAAACACCCACTTGCATTGAACCAATTTTCTTCGCGAAGGAAGAGAAACTAGCTTCCAAGTAGTGTTTTTATGAAGAGAATTCATCTCTTCATCCATGGCAACTTGCCATCTCGGATCCTTCCGAGCATGGTAGTAGGACTTTGGGTCTGAAATTATCATCAAATAACAATATTCATACAGCAAATAATCAGGACAAGAGAGCGCAATACCTTCTCTTTGGAAATCAGACCGAGTTCTCCTTGTATCATTCGGATTTCCAATGTTATCTCCTGCAGAGGAGAGTGTTTGTCGGGCCCATGTTGGGAGATTATTTTGTACTTCAGTTTCTGATTCAGCATTTGATGTTTGTTGTACATTGATATCAGAAATCATAGGATCCAAATCAAGGTCATCACCCCCAATTTCATCATCTAAATATTCAGTAGAATAGGAAGGAAATTCAACAGTTTTCTCCTTCACTAGTTCTACCTCCTGAAGAGGCTCATCGAAATTGACACTCCTTTCGATGATGACCTATTTTGTTTTGATATCTAGAAGCTTGAAACCTTTTGATTCATCAAGATACCCAATAAATAGACATTCTATGCTTTGCAGTTGCAAAGCCCTCCTTTTATCAAGTGGAATTTGGGCCCATGCAGTGGACCCAAACACCCGCAGATTCAACACATCCGGCTTGTGTCCGAAGTATGCTTTGAAAGGGGTCTTCCCTTTCACGGATGAGTGTGGCACTCTGTTCTAAATATATTCTACAACATGCATGGCTTCAACCCATAAATTTGCAGCCAACTTCTTTGATTCCAACATAAAGGTGGTCATCTCCTTGAGAGACCGATTCTTCCTTTCCGCTACATCGTCTTGCTGGGGAGTGTAGGGAAATGAATGATGGACCTAAATATCACTTTGGGAACATATGTGCAGCAAATCATTACTGACATACTCCCTACCATTATCAGATCTCAAGATATTGATCTTTTGGTCAGATGCATTTTCAATCAAGGCCTTCAGTTCAGTGAATTTTTCACAGACTTTAGACTTCCTTTTGATAAAGAAGACCCATGTGTACCTGGAAAAATAATCAATGAAGGTTAGAAGATACCTTGATCCATTCATGGATGTGATAGGCATGGAACCGCTGATATCAGAATGTATCAGTCCCAAGATGCATGTAGCTCGGCTTGCCTTCCCCCGATCGAACTTATGCTCAAGGTGTTTTCCAACAACACAGCCCTTGCAAATTCTAGTGGTTGCCTTGATGACCAGGAGGCCTTCAACCATAGAATTTTTTTGTAATTTCTGCAATTATTTGAAGTTGAGATGGCTGAACCTCTCATGCCACAGTCTACTAACTTCATTTCCATGAGTCAGCAGTGCGGTGGGCTTTGCATCCGCCATGAAATTGGAAAACTCCATGATGGTTTGCAAGGCCTTTTGCAACAAGTTTCCCGGATGCAAGTTCCGTGATCTCTACATCATTTGGGTTGGAGGATACTCTCTTGGGCACTCCCGTATGTGTCATTTGATAAACACTCAGGAGGTTTGATGCCATAGATGGTACATACAAAAAATTTAAAAAATAGCCATTCTTAAGATCTACAGTACCTTGTCCTTCTGAAATGATGGTGGAGTCATCTCCAATGTGGATGGGGATGGATTTGCTGGTCTCCAAAGATGAGAAGGATTCTCTTTCAGCCATCATGTGGTTCAAAGCTCTAGAATCTATCAAGATTTCTTTGGACTTCGAAGTGCTTGCCATGAGGGCATGACCTCTTTCATGTTGTGGTTCCCGATCTTGCTGATCTCTCCTCTGAAATATTTCCAGAAGATTGATGTGATTTTTCTCAAGAAGAGAGGTAGCTTGATCAAGTTTCTTCTTCATGCAGGCATGTTCAGGGTGGAAGCCCTTCCCGCAGTATGAACACTTGAATTTTTCCTTTCGATGATGCTCTTTTCCTTTGTTCTTCTTTGAGCTGGAAGACTCTTCATGTTGCTGGTTTTCAACTTTAGGCTTAGGAGCTTCGAATTTAGTTTTTGGTTTCTTCTGCTGCTTTTGTTTACCCTTCAGATCTTTGGGCCCCAAGACATGGAGGGATTGATCACGAAAGGATCTGATGATCCCCATTTGGACAAGCTTATAATGTTCACATGTTAGGGACTCAATGAAGGCACTGAGAGAAGGCATCTTCCATCCATGGGTTGTGAGCTTCCCTGCACGGAATGTAGAGAAAAAAACTAAATAATCAACTCCAAGTTTGGAGAGTATGGCGAGTATGAGGTGATCATCCTCCTTCTCCACTTTACATTGCTTCAACAGTAAGACAATGTGCTTGAACTTTGTGAAAAAGTCATTCAAGGTCTTGAAATTGGAAAGCTGGAGAGACATCAAATCATTCTCAAGCTGGTATACTCTCAAATCATCCTAATTTCCATACAAGGTTTCCAATTTTTCCTAGATTTCCTTTAGAGTCTTCAAACCCAAGAGATGGAAAAGAAGATCCCGGGAAATAGAGAGGCACAAGAATCCGAATGCTTCATATTTCTTGTTCAAGAATCTAGCTTTGTTTGTCACATAAGTAGGCTCTTCTTTAGTGTCCATAGTGACCTTATAGAGTCCTCTAGCACGTAGCTGGATCTTCATGTCTATTTTTTATGAGTGGAAATTGAACGGAGTTAAGAGTTCTACGAAATAATCCATCTGAAACTGTTGGAGCGAATGCTTTCACCTGTTAAAAAACTGAAAATCACAACAAAAGGGGCACTGTAAGGTCAGACAACCTGCATATTTTAGGCTTTCATCACACCTATCATAGTCAATCAAGCAAGCTTGATCAACAATTTCCTTACTTGGGGTATTAAGTCGTAAGCCTTGGCTTCTGGTACAGTGCTATAATTTTTGAGCTTTACTCAATTTTTCATGCAAGATCTGTCAAAAACCTTGTTTTTGAGAGATCTGAGCTTCATCCCACCGTGTGCTCTGATACCATATTAATTTGTCACAGTAGTCTAGGAATTGAAAACACAGTCTCACAAAGAATTCAGACAAATATGCATAAAATTGGAAAAATGGTGCTGCAATGGAAGTAGCAGCTCTGTATAATCAAATGAAAGAATGATGATACAATACAATGATCATGCCAGATGCATGAATTCCAAGACAATTCGAATTCCCAAGGAGGACATTCAAATTGAATGAGTGAGTCTAGCTTAACTGAATGTAAGCCACAATAAACACTCAAGTTAACCACTGATCAAAACCCTAATTGACTCAACTGAGCCCTAACTAAAGTCAGAGTGCAATAAATCACTGAGTCTAACTGAAAGTAGCTTAGATGCATGTCACTGCAAGCCAACCAACAAGTGGTAGCGCATCAATGACTCCAATGAACCCCGATGAGGTTAACTGACCATCAGAAGTGGTTGGAGGCGCCCCTATTGACTCTAGTTCATTAAATAGTCATTAAATAATCAATTTAATGAAAGGAGGCACCTTCACTACTCTATTTAACTAATTGTAACCATCAATTAGCAATAAAGTGAATTTATGACACTCAGATCACCCCCGGAGTGCTCCAGTTAGCCTCCCCGAATGAAGGAGAAGGCTTAGTTAGCCTCCTTGACTGAAGGTAGGCCTGGGTGTGCTCATGCTGATGTCATACAGTGCTCCTCTGATGACAATTAAGTCAATAAAACTTAGGACTGTGGTTTAACTAGGCCAAATTGACCAAAATGAGTGTGTATGGTGGTAAATGTATCCAACACTTTGGGACATACATGTTTATATACAAAATATCGCCATAAAGATACAGGTAGATCCAACATGTGTATAACTGATGTAACTACCATGACCGCACAATATGCAAAAAGGTGCCATATAAAATCTAAAGGAGTCACGACCACAAATGAAGAAGGTGGATCCATGCTCAATAATCAATCATAGCCATAAGAACACAAGGTGGATCTATGTCTCAACAAATTTCATATGAGGTGTGACAAGGTCTTGCGCAACTCAGGAAATAACAAAAGATGATGATGCTATTGTCGGCACAAGGTCTTCAATCCAAACCGCCCATAGGTACAAATCCTAACCATGTGAATAAAGGAGCTGAAGTCGAACATGGAGGAAACCGTTTGATTACCGATAATTGATGAGGACAATTAAAAATCGTGAGGGAGACCACCAATAATGAAAATGGCCACGAAGGTACCTAGTACATTCTAACAAGTGTGAACACAAGGTCTTGAAGTCGAACACCTGAAGAATCCATCGAGTAGGAGACATTAAGGTATTCCAACTACCCAATAGAGAGGTAAATTGCTATTGATTACTGATCTCATTCCCAGAGCAAGATGTGTTGACGTCGATAGGAAGAGATCCATTGGAAGGAAGGCATTAAGGCATCCTTCATCATCCAACATGAGGTAAGTTAGAGACTGATTGGATCTGGAACTGGAACAAAGTTTTAGAGAAAGTACCGTCGAATATTGAATGTAATGAACATATAACAGGGAATGACTGACACAAAAGTTCAAGGCAACTGCAGAATGGTTGTAAAAGGTTTATCCTTGAACATTGAGCACGACACAAAAATGACTCAGCCAACTTTTGACATGAAAGGACTGGCGATGCAAATCTGCAATGTAGGATACATTGACAGAGTCCCCATATAATTGGAAAAGAAGCCAACTGGAGGAGTAAAAACTCAATATCGGGAAAAGGTAAAAAAACTAGAACCCAACTGCTGATAGACTCAAAATTGGTGCTTCGTTCAAGGAGACAAGACTTATTGCGATGATGTAAAAGACATGTGAATGAAATTCCCTTTCCCTTCTTTCTTGTAAAGGTTTAACGAGTCCAAGAAAGAAAACTCAGGATCTTCATTGTTCACAAGCTTGAAGAAGAGCCAAAAGAATGCTTGATAAATCATTGATTTGTGGATTTTACGAGCCCGGATTAGTGGATGCTCAATGACGTTTTCATAGTTTTTGAGAGTCTGAAAAATCCAAAGAAGACTCCAGGGGTGTGATTTTTCGTAAGGTTAGTCTCCTGAGTCCGAAAAAGTGTAAAAAATCCAGAGGAGAACACTCTTAGCCCAGTATACTTAAGGTATGCCTTTTTCATAGTTAGTCGACAGGGTCCAAAAAGGGGTAAACTATTAGCATACCGACGCTCCTTCAGAAGCATCAGAAGCACTTTAGTTTTAACGAGTGTGAAGGAAAGCAATATTGCTCGAAAAGTTCCATTTATTTACGAGAGTGGTACATACAACAGTAAACTTGATGATTTTATACTAGGGTTTTAGGGATCATGACAAATGACATAAATAACACTTAGAATATTTTTCATGTTTAGGTCAAGAGAACGAAAAATAGAAAAGTAAGCTCGACCATATTCATTTTTTGTAAGTTTAGTCCTCCAGGCCCAGAAAAGAGATAAATCTATATCTAAAGATACTCTTCTAGATTTCAAAGAAAATAGAGTATTCATTTTTCCTAAGTAATCCACATGGCTAGGAAAAGGGGTAAACTTATACCTATGTGTATGTTCCTTCACATCCTTTAACGAGTTTGAAGGGACATGCAAATTCGGTATCTAGTCACATTTAAGGAGTCAGACTAGGGCTTGAAGATAAATCCATATCTTTTATGTAAAGTTTTAATGAGTCCAGAAAAGTCAACTCGCGGCCTCCTTACTATTTTTAACGAGCTCGAAGGAGAGCGGAAAGAATGCTCTAACCGTGAGGAGACAAGTGTTAGAGGCAGGAGAAACTAGTTCCAAGCACGAGGTACAATCCTAAGCATAATGCAAGGAACATGAGCAAGATAAAGACACTCGGGGAATGTATCCTCAAGGTAAAATGTGTCAAGTTGCAAAGGCAAAATGGTACAAAGCTGAGCGATGATGAGAACATTATCTCATCTTTAACCATGCGCCCCCACTAATTTAATGAGTTTAACTGCCTTTAACTGAGTTGTTAACTGAATGGAATTGCATGTAACTGAATGGAACTGAACAGAATGAATGTAACTGAACATAACTGAATAGAACTTAACAAAATTGAATGTAACCGAACATAACTGAATGTAACTGAGTAGAACTGAACAAAACTGAATGTAACTAAACAAAAATGAATATAACTGAACTGAACAGAACTAAATGTAATTGAACATAACCGAATGTAATTGAAATGAACTAAATAGAACTGAACAAAATTGAATGTAACTAATGCTTCTCCATCAATGTCATCTTCAACAAGCAATTGCATAAATTAAGGACTTGATTTCTTAATTAAACGAACTTTTATTATTATCACAACTAAGACTCAATAGATGTCTTGTTAATTCGAGTTCACTTGCATACATGGGAAATTTGAATTCTCTCTATCTCTGTGTTCATATTAATTTTCTATGCATGGTCCATATGTGTTTTCATTAATTCTATATCATATCATACTCATAAGAATTGTTCCAAACCTATGACATATGTATTATCTGAGGTCATATAGTCTGCTAAAGTAAATCACTCTAGGGGTATCTAATACCTAAAGGATACTTGTAGCACCTCTTGTCCATGACTAGACATACATCACATAGTATATCCTCGAGACTTAATACAACATAAGTCATGTGAAATTAATGTTGGACATTAGGTTCAACACTCCCTGTGAGTTTCATGACATGGAATAATCACCTCCTAATGTCCTAACTTTGGCGATTGTGGCAGAGATTAACACTCATGAGTTTTGGTCTAATGGAAATATTGATTCCAACAACTGGTATCAGAGTGAGTCTTCACCACAAGCCTAACTAGCTTGAAGGAAATATGTGGACACACAATGGATGCAAAGGAAGAGTCCCCCAACAATGATGAAGTTCCAGTACTTAATGTGACCGATTACTTTAGATGGAGAAATAAGATGAAAGGTTACTTGAAGAAATTTGGTGTATGGAAGATTGTGGTCAATATACCTGCTCAGTCCAACAAGAAGACAAAGTCAGCTACACAGAAGGATGCCAAGAAGGACAACTCCATTGCATTGAAGTTTCTTATGGATGGAGTCTCAAGCTCTATCAAAGAGAGTGTAGGAGAACACACTTCATCCAAAGACCTATGGTTCAAGATGGAAAGTGAGTATACAGGAAGAAACCAAGACACAAAGATTGAAGCAGAAGTCAAGTCTATCGAAGATGAAAAGAAAGAAGAAAAGGAAGAGCACACATCAGACACCAGTGAAGGTAAGAATATTTCTGATTACAGTAGCAGTGATTGTGATAATGTTGAAAATGATCTTGAAGAAACTAAGAAAGATGTACTAGCACACCTTTTAGTAGACATTGATCCCGGACACAATTTGAGACTTAAAAAAAATATTTTGGGGCCCTTCGAAAAGCATTAGAGGAAATTTCAACTCAAAATGGGCCTTTTAACTTTAATTTAAATTCCATGTCATCATGTATTAGCCAATGAAATTGCTTTAAATTTGAAATACCGTATAGGTCTTAAACACCTTTTTAATATAAATTTGGGGATGGGTATCATAAAAAAAACTATTTTTTGTTTGTTTGTATTTTCGACATATCTCCCCATGTTTTTACTCAAATTTCAATCCGAAGATCTTGTTGGATACGGAATTTAATTCCACATCCAACAAGCTTTCCCAATCAAAATTTGATTAAAAACACGGGGAAATATGTCGAAAATACAAACAAAAAAATAGTTTTTTCTTTTCTTCCTCCAAAATTAATAAATATTATTTTATTAATTTTTTTTAGGAGGTCCGTTTTGAGTTGAAATTTGCTCTAATGTACCATGAGAAATATGTGGATCTGCTCTAGAAACTCAGTCTCAAAAATACAAGCCTTCATAATGAGCTAGAAGACAAAAGTGATGAAGTTGAAACACTAAAGATTAACCTTATCAGTCAAGGAGAGTCTAGTAAATACGAAGAATAACTTGAGGAAACAAGAAGGGATAATGTTGATTTGAAGATTCAACTTGAGTAATCCAAAAGGATGAAAGATGTTTTGAATAATCAGTTGGATGAAAGAGAGAAGACTTGTGAACGTCTTGAAATGGAGGTTGTTGATCTCAGGAGGAAAAATGAAAAGTCAAGTGCCCATGTCAAGTTCAAAAACAACTCTACCATTCTAGATGAGATCCTGAGTTGTCAAAGATCACCTTTCAACAAGACTGGTTTGGGATACAACATGGAAGCAGAGAGTCAAGAATATATCTCAAAGACTCATAAGAAGACTGAAGCAGGTACCTCATTCTCCAAAGATAAAAGACAAGCCGCTCCTCACATACCTGCAAAAGAAATCGGAAAACTTTGAGGATGTCAGGGAATTAGTCCTACTCCTCAAAGCAAGTTCAGAAAAGATAAATCTTCAAAGTGGAATCGGGTATCCAGGTATGAATATAGATTCAATGGTTATTGTTTTCATGTAATGTTTTTGGTCACAAGGCTATGGAATGTACATTCCATGGAAGAAGAAGTGTTGGAAGTCCAAATAATACAGTTAGATGCTGGACTTGTAATAACATTGGTCATGTTTCTGCTAATTGCCACACTATGAGATGCTACAATTGCAGTGGCTTTCATCATAAGGCACAAGACTGCGAAAGTCCAAGGAGACAACCTATGAAGATCCATTCATACACATCATCAAGGAAAACTGATGAGTCTTGGAATAAAAATGATGCAAGAATATCTTAATCCCAAAAGATAGGTAATCACAGCCAAGGATACTCTCAAGTATGGATGAAAAAGAATGTTTTGAATGAAGTAGATCAATGCACAGAAGGTGGCTTCCATATTGCAAGCCAAGTCTAAGGTCTCTAAAAGAAAACCTTGGTACATATTGATTTCTTGGATTTTAGAGGATGGAATCAAGAGAAAATGTACTCCAAGCTAAGAAACAGGTCCTAGGATCACATTGCAAACTTTGACACGCAGGCAGGGATGAAGTCTGAAAAGTATGAGGTGATACAATGTGGCCTTACATGACACAACGAAAATGCATACTGATAGGGGGAGCCATTAGTGACGTCAAAGAATGAGAGATAGCTGCAAATGATCACATCTATATTGGAAAGTTGTTAGGAAGAACAATATGGTGTCCGGTGAAAAGGACAACCCTATTTTTGAAGACAAATTAGAGTTATTTCTGCATGATGTGAGAGACAACTCTCCTAGTCCATCTTTTGACCCTTACAACAACAAGATCAAGAAGATAAGTTTAAGAGCAGGCATGGACAAATGTTTTTTGTGTTCAAATATTTCTTTGTGGATTAGCTTGGGTCCAACTAGAACATAGTGACTTATACTCCTTTTGAGCAGAGTTAGTACAACACAAATGAGCTTGTATTCAAGAACAAAAGTTGTGTTTGCATTGATGACTCTTAACTGAATTAAAGTCTAGGTGTATTTTTGTTTTGTTTCAATATGAAGTCTAAACAAATCATGTTTGTGATTGTGTATCATAGTTTGAAGAAGGTGAGAATTGCATTTGATCTCAACATAGAAAAAACTTGAAGACTAATTGATAAGGGATCATCTATGAGACAAGTTAAGTATTGTATACTGTTGTGCAGACACATAGTTTATCCAATTAAAGATTTGAAGTGTTCTGGAAAAATAAGGTTAGTGGCATATTTGCATATTATTTGAAGACATCTTGAGGACAGATCATGGGAAAATATTTACATATGAAAGAAGTGTAGCAAGGGTGTATTCTTAAAAATTAAAAAACTGCAACAACGTAATCAATACATTCATGATGAGAAATGATGATAAGTCATAATTACCCTTGTTAAGTTGTGGAACAAATTGTAGTAAGTTCTGTGAGGAGAAAAGTGCAGATATAACCTTAAAATCCTCTCAAATATTGACTCAAGCTTGCTAAAAGACATGTTAGTCCTGATCAAGCTTAGAATTTGAACAACGTAGTGACTTCTTACATTAACAATGACAATATTTACTTTGGCATGAATATAATATTAGGCTGATTTGGGTTTTTCCTTGAGACATTATAAGAGCATAAGGAAGTGACCTTATTCATATTAATTTGACAGAAAATTGCAATGATAAGTGAAAGGGAGTGATTTGTTTTGACAATGATCAAAGTGACCAGATTATGGACTTCTCATTGACGTGGTTGTGACAACTTATTGATATGATAGATCATTGCAGATGGACATGATAGTATCTTGATGGAACCGTTGAAGACCAAGGAAAATAGTAGAAAAGTTATTATTTCACACATTGCATTGCAATTTGATTGCACACCTAGATACATATCCACTAAAGGGACCGCGGGAAAAACTTATGCTACATGTGTGTAATTCTTGCAATGTTGCACAAATATACAGAGAAAATACTCTTGAGATTCCTTAATTACACTAGACATCATTAGAAGGTTTTGTTGAGAATAAATGTCATTGTGAAGCTCTTTATGGATAAGAGTTTGACCATTTGTCATTAATGTCAAAGGGGGAGAGTAATTGAAGATGTTTCCATCAATGACAAAGGGGGATTTTGTTGAGCATTGGTTGTCACTGATGACACCCATTAATGACAAATGAGTGACAAGGGAACACAATGAGTAATGTAGGTTGATGACATGGACAAAAGAACATGGCAATGATTGATGACATGGTATGATATGGGTATTGGACACCAAATGGGACAAACGACCCATTTTGTGGTCATTTGAGAGTTGATGGGGTAATGAAACCCTTTGAAATGGTCATAATACTTAAGAAGGTTTGGCACCCTTGGACATGATAATAACATAACATTAAGACACACTTGTTTTCTTGTTATTGTTGATGATGCTCCATGAAATCATGGTCTTGATAATGTGCTTGAAGACCGTGATATCCATGTAATAATCGCATGATGATGATTCCCTCACACACTGTATATGCAAACAATTTTCCCTACCAAATCCTATTGAATATTGTGGACACATGGTAATGAAGTTCTCTTCTACACATCTAATAGTGTTGATAAGTTTGAGGGCGGCATCCTTGAATATCAAATAATCCTAAAAGAAGCAAGGTCGGCCTACTAAATGTTAATATTGAATTAACCAAATATGACAAGTCGACTCAATATAAATAAGATATTTAAAATTAAAAATAAAAAATAAAAATTACAATTGCATAGCATGCCGGATCAAATATATTATGGAAAAACTAGTATAAATAGAGCCAACACATACATTTTTATGGTGTGCATTCGATAAGGAAAAAATTAGCTATGAATTTTTTTGCAGCAGTAGAAGAGAAGTATTTTTTTATATTTAGGTGAATTTGATAGAGAATAAGTTTGTCACATTCTATCCCTGTCAAGGATTTGCAAAAAGACACAACATTGTTGAATTTGGAACATTCTGAGGCTTCCATCCGAGGCTATGTTTTGAAAATTATATGACAAAAGAGAATGCATCTGAATGGATGATTATCTGTTCTAACACTATACATAGTGGAAAAATACTTAGACTACTGCAGAAGGTTCGATCTAAGGCAATTATTAATGAAGTTAATGACACATAAAACCTGTCAAGCATCTGAAGTCTATCACAATCTCCAATTCTAATCTCTATCACAATGGAATGATAAAAATAACAAGTGATCTCCGAGTTCTGAATTTTGGTGGTGGTATAGCCAAGAAGTAGCCACAACCAAAAATTTAATGATGCATCTAGTCAACATTTGAAGGATAAAAAGGATCATCCTGTAGCTTCACTTCTCAGACAAAAATCAATTTGTGTCATTTGGAGGAGGCCTCTATCCCAGGAGGATCTCTATCTTTCTTGGAATTCATGTGAAAATCTTATCTCATGGACAGATTATCTTGTAACAACCCTAAAGATACCTATAGTCCTGTGATGTGAACAACATATTGAATTTCTACCAAAGAGAAGCATTTGGAGTGTCTGCTGACTGATATACAATGAAACATCAAGTGATCAGTCAGCAGTGATGAAAAGGCAGTGACAAGTTGATGATTTCATTGGAAGTATATTCACAACAAGTCTAAGGCAGTCACTGAGTTTGATTAGCTCTGAATTCGAGTGTGGAAGCAAATAAGGGTTGAAGTTTTGGAAGTTCTCTGAATTCAGTGGTGTGATGTGAGCTCTGAGAATTTCGGTGGTTGACTGAGGTAGATGCAACAACCTGTTAGTACAAGATTTTTTACACTTATTTTATCCCTAATTTTCTGTGGTAAAAATTTGTGATGGCAACTCTAATTTTTGGATATTGGCTCAGAAGTAGCCAAAGTTAGAGACAGGGTTTGGGTTAACTTTTAAGACTTAATTTCTTCTTTTTTCGTGTGGACTAAACTATGACTATGTAGTTGGTTTGTGCGTAAGTTATGACAGTGAAACAGTAGAGAATAAACAACTCTTTGTGTATGCGCATACTTTAATGATATCAGATAATCTTGAGGACATGAGCACACTTAAAATACATAAGCATCACTTAAAATACCAAAGGACTCTGATTTCTATTACTCGAAGATTTCTGAAGATATACCACCAGCATAACTTTGCTCTCCAATCTTGATTGATTAATTCTCTCCCCAAGGCCTCTATTTATACTTTGGGAAATAGAGTGATTTTGAAGGTTCGGGTGGTTGAAACAGTTGGGATAGTTAATGATTAGGGCCCAAATAATCTCAATTAATAGCATTTTATATTTTTCAAGGTCAAACCAAGGTGTACGCGACTATTGATATAGGAAACCTACGTATGACACACGAGTTGCTCAAAGGAAACTCGCGTACATTGATGTACGTGGGTTGCAATGCAGATAGTCGCATACAGTACGTGAGTTGAAATGGAGATAGTTGTGTACGCAACTCAACACTTAGAAAAATTATATAGCAAGCTGGTTTAAGGGTAAATGCATCCCAAGTCATGCCCATCTATAGTGTTTTGGAAAACTTCAATCCTAATATGTCCTTTTGTGTACCAACATAAAGAATGACGACACTCGGACGGAGAAGTGCCATTTGGGTTGATAACAGATGCCCCCTAATGTGTGAGGTCAGAGGGAAACGATGGCCAAAATACATTATAATCATTATCTGGGAGAACTCAGAGATCTAATGGAGCAGAGGAAGTACCTGAAACAAATACATAGTAAATATCATATACAAATTCATATCTGAGGATGCCATGTTCAATATACTGGAACACTAGCTCCTTTCCAATATTTGAGTACATCATATGATATGGGTTCAAGACCACGTATATTGAAAAGGTGGATCGAAGCCACAATATACAATAATGATGAGTATTCAAAGATCTAGAAACTATGTAAGTGAACACAACATAATCTTGCACAACTTAGGCCATAGATATGAACCTAAGGTATTCGTCAAAAATCCAAAAGAACCAATACAATCCAGGCCATGTGACTAGATGTTGTTGAAGTCGAACATGGATAGGATTCATCAGATTGTCAACCAATAAGTGATAATCGACAACTGAAGCAAAGGAATTCACCAATAATGAATGTGAATCCTAAGGTACTATCGTCAAAACTCTAGGTCTTCGTCGTCAAGAAGTGCTGATGAGAAACCATACTGTGATGAGGAAGGCAATAGATCCTACAACAGATCACAAGAGTGACTAGGAACTGGATAAAGGAAGGGATACACAAGTAATAATAGATAGGACAATGATGGAATCAAGATATAGATCATATGCAAGGCTAAATTCTTGAACAGTGAACATGACACAGAGATGACCCAAGGTGGTTTTTAACTTTGCAGATAGTACAACTAGCCTTATTTGTCATGTAGGAGACATGATCAGATTCCCCATGTATAACGGACAAGAGGAGGAGTAAGAAACTCAAAGTGATAGTTGAACTGAAAGTAAACACTGAGACATGAGTATCGAAAAAAATAGAGAGTGTTATGTTCAAGGAAGACATGCTGCCACCGACTGAGAATCAAAAGAAAACTTCTTCCTTATCTTTCCTGTTAAAGTTTAACGAGTCCAGGAAAGTCAACTCAAGTCTCTCTTAATTTTTTGACAAGCTTGAAGAGAAGAGGGAATAATGCTTGATAGTGTCACTGATTCGTAGATTTTATGAGCTCGAACTAGTACATGCTCACTTGGTGTTTTCCTGTTTAGAGAGTCTGAAAAATTTGAAGAAGACTCCAGGGGGGGTCCTTTTTCGTCCAATTTAGTCTCCTGAGGTTGAAAAAGTATAAAACATACCACATAATAACTCTCTTAACTTCCATAGAAGAAAAGGTGAACATTTTTCGTACTTAGTCAGGGAGGTCTGAAAAAGGTTAAATTACCACCTACCCAACGCTCCTTCAAGAGCAGCATATAGCTTGAGTTTTACGAGTGTGAAGGAAAGCAAGATCACTCAGAAAGATCCATTTGAGTACGAGGAATGGGGATTACAACAATAAACTTGATTTTTTGTTCTTGGTGTTTAATGAGCATGACAAAGACATAAAGTACACTCGAAATCTTTTTCATGTTTAGGTCCAGAGCACGAAAAAGAGAAAACTGAGCTCATACCGGGTGTTCCTTTTCCATAAATTTAGTCCCTCAGGTCCGAAAAAGTGATAAACCTATACCTGAGAATACTCTTCTGAATTCCGCAGAAAAGAGAGTGATCCTTTCTTGTATTATTCCACATGCTCCGAGAAAGAGATAACCTACCACCGATGTGGATACCCATTCACATATTCTTAACGAGCTTGAATGGACAAGTTTACTCGGCAGTCAAGTCTATTTTGAGGAGTTAGACCTGGGCCTAAAGAAACTCCATAAGGGTGGGGAGTCTTATAAAAGGATAGCTTGTAAAAAGAGACCAAAATGAGGCTCAATTTGGTGTAAAAAATAGCTAAGAAGACTCCCCTGAACCTATGACAAATGCAGCATTAGTATCAAAAGACAATAAATGGGTTCTAATCAAGGATACTCATGTGAGGAAAGTCCTATCCATGAAAGAACAATGGCATAAACGAGGTACTAATGGTTAAAATACCATAGTCTGTGGTCAAAGTGGTAATTCTAGGATTAAGATGGATTAGGTATGAATGCAAAAATGCATGTGAATGACTGAAATCCTATCTTATATGAGCAAAAAAACAACTTTAAATGACCTTAAACCTATCACATTGAAGAAAAAGATATGGTATTAGTTTGATTTTTATATAAAAAATATGAACTATAGGTAAAAACCCACTTTTAAAATAATATTTCTATAAATAGTTCAAAATAGAAATCAAAACTCACCATTTGATTTTTTACCCAAAATAGACAAGTTTTACCTCTTCCTTTGATTGCTCGTTGCGGACAACTCGGTGGACAACTCTCAAAACCACCAGGGCCAGGTAAAACTACACTCCATGCTCTTTCATTTGATCCAAGCAAATTTCAATTTTTTGCTAAATTTTGATGTTTTCCACCGTCCTCAAAGCAAGCACGCTGTGTACGCAGGTATGGTATATCAACAGTTGCATACACGTGTTCTGTACGCAGGTTTCCTGAAGGCAAGTCACGTACAATACGTGACTTGTCCAAAGGATAGTCGCGTACACTGCGCGAGGTAGGAAAAAGCTATGTAGAGCAAAAACAAACAAATTTTTATATGAATTTAATGTTTTATAAATGGCTTATTATCAGATTGAAATATGGTGCTTGAGTGGAGGGTGAGGGAACATGAAGACATGGATCAAGAAGCTCTACAAGATGCCCCCACGATGAATGCTTTGCGGAAAAGTGGGTTGTTAAAATACTTCTGTACCTCACCTATGCGATCGAATGTCCGCCTACTAGAGTTTTTGATAAACTATTGGGATCATGATCTTGGTATGTTTGATCTACAAGGTGAGTTTCTAGAGGTTACCTTGGAAGATGTCTACTTTATCTCCGGTTTGTCACGATGGGGAGCTCCGGTTAACTTGGAAGGTATTGGCAGAGGCGGTGACCTTCTAAGTGTGCAGAACTACATAGATATATATTGTGCGCTTGGTACTCAAAAGAGGGGTAGCTGCATCCCTATTGTTCATATTCGCAGCTTTCCATTATAGGTGTTGGTGAGTACGATAGTGAGGGCTCTAGGTTCATCATCACTTCACCTTACAACTCGGAACCAAATGAGACTTGCAGTGGAATGTCTACAGGAATCCCTATATGATTGGTGTTTAGGAGTAATCCTGATAATGAGGAAGCAACTCTCTAACTGTAAAAGAGGCCAGTGAAAAAACTTCGGTTATTCTAGCATATTGGTGGCCTTTTTCTTTGAGAGGGTGTCTGGTTTGAGTCCTGCAGTACCACTACCAGTTTGTTCTCCCCGTCAGCCTAGACTAAGTAGGTGGGGAGAAATATTCCTCCGCTAGGGAGGCGGTGGATTGGTTCAGAGAGTATACAATGGCGACTTCTACTTATGGTGGGAGCAACAAGTATTTTTGTTTTCAAGTTTTTAAATTTTTATGAATTTTAGTCATAAAGATATATACACATGTATAAGTGTTTTTAATCCTTTAAAATGTTTAAAATGTAGATATTGGACCAATCCGCCCTGCTGGGCATCCATGTATGTATGTGCATCCTGTGGTGGGAGAAGACCATGGTTTGAATAGGGTTCTTGAGGGAAAGCTGGCTAGGCTTACCCAAAGAGTACCTACATTACGTATTGAGCATATCCCTACCGCTATGGAAGAGCTAGCGGTTGGTATACCACTTGTCTGGAAATGCCTTATGAGGCAGGTAGCTAGAGCAGTACTTGTGTATATCGACACCGTTGAGGCTGCTGCAACTGAGGAAGCTGAAGAGGCCCGAGAGCAGGGTGATCAGGATGATCAAGGGGACCAGGGTGGTCCAGGTGACCAGGGTGGACATGATGACCAGGGTGGTCCAGGTGACCAGGGTGGACATGATGACTAGGGTGGTCAATATTAGACGTAGGAGCATTTTACATTAGAGGAATTTTGAGGTCTAAAATGGGCTCCTAAGGAAAATAATAAAATAATATTTAAAATAATAAAATAATAGTTAAAATAATAAAATAATATTTAAAATAATAAAATAATATTTATTAATTTTGGAGGAAAAAAGAAAAAAACTACTTTTTGTGTTCGTATTTTCAACATATCTCCTTGTGCTTTTACTCAAATTTAGATCGGGAGAGCTCGTTGGATGCGGAATTTGATTCCGCATCCAACGGGTACCTGCACTACATACTTTTGATGGACTCTTCCACCCCAAAAACAAGAAATAACTTAAAACATGATGATCAAATTCCGCATCCAACGAGCTCTCCCGATCGAAATTTGAGTAAAAACACAGGGAGATATGTCGAAAATACGAACAAAAAAAGTAGTTTTTTTAATGAAAAATATGTCAATTCAACCATTATGGTTGACTCATTTGATTGGAATTCTACTGGTTCTTGAATTCCAACTCACAAGAACTTATTGTTGGCACGTTTTCTTATAAGGTCCATTTTAGACCCCAAATTTCCTCTAATGTGGACTTTGATCCACTTTTTGTATATGATACAGTTATGAATGGATCTAAGGATCAAAAACTCGACCTATTTATATGTACATATATTCACACACACACACACACACATATATATTGCCGGTTTTATTTACATGTGTTTTGTAATGTGTCTATTGTATATTTTTATGCAAAATGTGTTAAGTTCCAATCTAAGATATAATTAGCATACGCATCAGTTAATGAATTTTGATTTCTTGGAATATGATTGAAGGTAATAAACTCAATTTTTTTTCCAATAACCTAACTTGCATAAACTGACGTAGTAGAATAGGGTTCCACACTTGATAAGCTTGATTGAGCTGGGAAACCACCAGTTGAGAGTCAAGTCGGACTTCCAGCTGAGTGATACCATGTGACAAAGCATCCCATAAAATCTCAATGACAGCCTTGTATTCGGCCACATTATTGGTAGCAGGACCTAGGTAAGCACCTCCAGAGGAAACTAGCTGTCTTGAGGGCGAGTAGATGACCCATGCGATTGAATCCAGGGTACAAGTGTAGCGACTAGCGCCATCTGCGAAACCTACGAACCACTCAGAAGACATCTGTAACAACCAAAAAATGGTATAAAAACACAAACCAACGAACTATTTTACATAAAAAACATACAATAAAAATACAGGAAAAAATGCTAAGCCTAAGCATAGTACGTTTTCAAGTAGAGCCCATTTCTAGGCTCGGGAAGCTTATTCCCTTCGAAATCTGTCAATTCATATGCACCTTTATTCAACACTTTTGACACGACATAAGGTCCTAACCCCACAAACCTAAATTTCCCTGCCCCCAAGGGTTCTTTGTCCTGATCCCAGAGAAATACAAGCTCCCCTTCAGAAAAAATCCAAGGTTTGACCGATTTATCGTATTGGTTTTTTACCCTATTTTTATGAGCCTCGTTTGCTGTCAGTGCATCTCTATGCTACTCATCTAGATGTTCTAAATGTAATAAACGTTCTTCCAGCTCAATCGTATTAGGTAACACATGAATATCAATCTTTAAGGACGAGATTTTGCATTCAACCGGGGTGGCTGCTTCCACTCCGTGAATTAGTGGAAAGGAGAGAAACTTGTATCAGTTTTCACATTGGTCCGATATGCCCAAAGTGTAAGATATAGCATGATGTGCCAATTGGAACGGGCTGCATTAATAGTGCACTTGAGAAAAGTCTTCAAGGTTTTATTTACAGCCTCGACTTGACCGTTTGCTTGAGGATAGAAAGAAGATGAATGCTCTTGTCTAAACCCTAGCATAGTGGTCAATTCAGTCATCATACTATTTTGGAAGTGACTGCCATGGTCAATGACAATCTCTTTAGGGATACCGAATCGTGCAATAATTTGGTTGAAAATGAAAAAAGCTGCAATTTTCCCGTTAGCTTTATAGGTGGGCATTTCCTCTTCCCACTTCATGAAATAATCTATAGTGACAATGATATGTTTGTGCTCCCCACTCGAGACTGGGTTGCACATCACGTAATATATCCCCCACTTCATGAAGGGGCCCACTAAGATGACAGGAAATAATGGAGGAGGATGCGACCACATCTTTCTGGTGTAAAGCTGACAAGGATGACAACGCTTCATGGCTTCCACACAATCTTTAAAGATCGTGGGCTAGAAATAACCGGCACATAATATCTTCTGGGCTATTGCTAACCCAGATAAATGACCCCCACACGCTCCGCTATGGACATCATTTAGGACAGTCTCTGCTTCTTCGTGGGTAAGACATCGATGCAAAACAGAATCTACTCCCCTAAGCTATAAAGTATCTCCAATAATGAGGTAGTTTTTGGCACCCTTGTAACCTAGGTTTTGGGGTTTCCAACTTACTACTAACCTTACAAACAATCAAATTTACCAGAGAATAGAAAGGGAATAGGAAGAAAGTCTTGACTTACCCGATTATCGACAGTTGATCCAAGCTTGATCTTCTCCCGCTCCTCTTCTCTCCAAAGCTTCCAGGGATGCACCTCTTTCACCTGTAAATAGAAAATTCTCCAAGTAATATCTCATGCATGTATATATAAGAGGTTAGATAAACAATATATCAAATACATTCATTAACCACAATACATGAAATAGACTCAACACAATGTTGGAAGAAGAATTCTCTTTATTAACAATCAGTGAATGAGATAAGAGTACAACCCAGCTTCTGAGACAAGGAATCCTCTGCAACCAAAGGACTCTGAGTTCTGCTACTCCAAGACTTCTGAAGATATACCACTAGCATAACTTTGCTCTCCAATCTCGATTGATTAATGCCCTCCCCAAGGCCTCTATTTATACTTTGGGAAATGGAGTGATTTTGAAGGTTGGGGTGATTGAAACAGTTGGGATAGTTAATCATTAGGGCCCAACTAATCTCAATTAATCGTGTTTTATATTTTTTAAGGTCGAACCAAGGTGTATGGGACTATTTATATAGGAAACCTACATATGACACATGAGTTGTTCAAAGGAAACTCACGTTTGCAATGCAGATAGTCGCGTACAGTAAGCAAGTTGCAATGGAGATAGTCGCGTACGCAAATCAACACTTACAAAAATTATATAGCAAGCTGGTTTAAGGGTAAATGCATCCCAAGTCATGCCCATCTATATTTTTTTGGAAAAATTCAATCCTAATATGTCCTTTTGTGTACCAACATAAAGAATGTCAGCACTCGGACGGAGAAGTGCGATTTGGGTTGATAACACCCCCCCCCTCTCAGTGTGCCATTTTGTTTAACAATTGGTATCATAGGTATATGAGGCAGCAGGAAGTTGTTGATATGCAAGACAACATATTTCAGAAGTGAAACTACAACATCAACATTGTTCAAACATCAAGAGTTTGATATGAGGATATTGGTTGATCATTTGCAATACTGGAACTACTGGTGCATCTTGACTAATGCAGGATCAATATTTCACTATCAAAGTTGGTTGTGGTTCTATTGCAGATCAAATAAGAAGGAATCAAAAGTGAAATACTTTGAATACTCAACTTTGACCCAGGATTCCTAAGAGCACTAAAATTAGGGCATACAAAGACAAGGCAAGTCATTAAAGCTATGTTTTTAAAATTGAAGACAAACTGTAGTTTGACCAAGCTCTACTTTGATGACTGATGTAGCAAAGATGGAAGAAAAAGGTGAATGATGAATTCCTTAGCTAGATAAATAATTCAACCTATTTTGGAGCAAAGAAATAGGGACAAAACAACAACACAAAAAGTGATGACTGAATTGAAACTAAATATGAAGCAGCCGAAGGGTTAAAGGAGAAGAAAATAAATCATTCAAGAATGATGATCTAAACTTGGGTATTGGAAGCCATATGTGAGATAGATCTAAAGAAAAGGAAAGACATAATTCAAAGCTCATTTGGTGAACTGGTTGAAGCAGTCAAGCAAATTGCAATTATAATTTGGATTTTTTTGTACTTCAAAACAATAAATTTCCAGCAAGCATATATTATGAGCATCCCTGGAGAAGTTTTCATGCAGTGGACCACTAGAGTAGCCTTTTGGAAGAAGCAATTTCGCGTACATTTCAAGAAGTATTTTTCAGATTTGAATTCCATACTTGAAATGTGAACTAGAGATTTTCAGAACAAGACTCTAGGTGAATAAATTGTAAAGAAAAAATCATAAAGCTAATGAACAACAAAAGGGACAAATCTTGGCATCTTCTTGAAGATTCATGGTCTGATTAAGTTGGGCCTTGTTGGAAATATCCAAAAATAGAAAGAAGTTGTTACTCATCCCAGGTCATCCATCAAGGGGAGCAGATCTCTGAAGATCAAGACTTAAGAAACAAAAATATTCTTTTTCCTTTGAAGTCAAATAGTAAAATAAGCTAAGTCACAGACAATTCATGAAAAAATAAGCAAGTTTTTTTTGTCAAAAGAGAAAGAGACCAAGTTCAAAACTCAAGAGAAGATGCTCCTTTCCATTGATGTCAAGAGTTCATAATATTTGTGAGAAGGTCACTGGATCTATGGAATGTAAAGCCTCATGCTTATGACATCAAAATTAAGAAAGTATAGTAAAACAAATTGTATTAGAGAAATAGGCCAAGGGTTCGAAACTCACTTGGGTCGTGTTGGGGGTGGATATTATTGGATATTGGGTTCAATTCTCCCTCTAATTTTTGTGACATGGACTAATCACTTCCCGAGATCCTAAATCTGACGATTGTGGCAGAGATTAACACCTGTGGGTTTTGGTCTAATGACAATCTTGAGTCCAACACTTAATGCACCATAAGTTTCGGACTTGATACAACACAAGTATTAGACCTTAACATAAGGTCATGATATTAACCACAATATGCTAGTCTAAGCATCTCTCACGAATAGGACTTGATCAAGGTCCTAACTTGATACAACACAATATCTTTAACTTAACACAATAAGTTAGTGAACTTAATACAACATAAGTTCTGGACTTGACAAAACAAGTGCCATGGAGAGGATATGAACTTAATACAACATAAGTTCTGGACTTGACACAACAAGTATCATAGAGGATGACTCTTGATGTTGTACATATAACACCCCCTCTCAGTGAGGGAGACATTTTGTACCATACCAGGAATTTCCTGCCACACCAAGCTTATCTCAGAAGTGTCAAAATTTCATCACAGATAGAGGCTTGTCACAAATTTTCAATATTCTCATTAGTACCTATGTATTAGAATTCATTTTACATGACCATGACTTCAATGAAGTAAAACTTCATCTCAAATGTGTTTTATCATAACACACATAGGGTATTTTAGAAAGCTTGACTATTAACACCTAAAAATAGTAGGATCAAGTATTTCACCCTAGTAGGTAGCTTCCCAAGCTACACTATTCCTCAGTATGTATTATTATTTTCAAAACACATTCTTCTTCTGAAGTACTCACAAACATACATCTTGCTTCTATGGTACTAGCTGCAATACACTTAGCTTTTGTAGCACTAGCCGCAAATTACATCACTTATATCAGGCTAAAATAATAGATGGATAGCACAATCATATAATAGGTCTTCCATGTTATAAAGAGTCTATTCTAATGTACCTCAAAAGGTACTCAAGCATATGCTTAATATTAAGCATAAAATACAATAGGTTTGCTCAAATACCAACTAGCTACTTACACATAGTAGCATCATCTGGATCTAATCCATAATAAAGTTTCTCTAAACTAGAAACCATGGATTTAAAATCCATCATATACAACATTATACAACAAATGTGTAAAATCATGTAGAAAGAAAGTCTTATCTTTTCTTTCGCTCTTCAACATTTGTTAACTTGTTGAATCTTTTTCTATCTAGAGAAGTAATTTGTGATCTTTCCATTCTAGTGATGTTCTTCAAGGCCTGATCACTTTTTGAGTGATTCTTCTCTTTATACTGCAGCATCCTAACTACCTCTCCAAGATGTTTAATGTTAGAAAATTAACTCTGAAGGTCCTCTTTATAATTTTGGTTTGGTGTGATAAAGAGGACATCTAATTTTACCCTTATGCGTATTTATGTATACAGTAGAATTATATATAAATAAATGACCTTTTGTACTTTATTGTATTGGGTCTCACTTAAATGACATTTAATAATTAAAGTGAGTTATTATTAAATTACTGTGCATTTAATGATGACCCTAGATCTTGTAAATGAATCTCAACCACATATTAGGTGGTTAGAGAAGTAGTTACGTTTTTTAAAGTATAAAACTAGGGTTAAAGGACAAATTAGATCATCCATCAATGAGGAGAGAGAGAAAACCCTAAGTTGGAAATATTCCTAATGCAAGTAGCATCAAAGTACAATAAAATTTAATGCACCTGTCATATCCGTACATCACACATGTGAGGAACAAAAATTGAGGAAGAAGGTACAACATTCTGACAGGGACGTCCTGCATTAATTGCAGGCTAGGAATGATTTCTGAGGCAACAGTAAAGTGCATAAAAGTATAGTCCGTACAATCCACAAGTTTGGCAGATTCATACAGTCCATACAGGCACATGTGAAGGTACAAAAGACAGTACAACACTGTTTGCATAGAAATTGAGGTAGTTTTTTATTGAAGTGATTATTATTAAACGAGGGTGCATTTAATGATGAACCTAGATCTTGTAAATGAATCTCAACCGTAGATTAGGTGGTTAGAGAAGTTACTTTTTTTAAAGTATAAAAATAGGGTTAAAGGACAAATTAGATCATCCATCAATGAGGAGAGAGAGAGGATATTGAGATTGAAGGAGAGAGAGAGAGAGAAACCCCTAAGTTGGATTGATTCCCAATGCAAGCAGTAGCAAAGTGTTAATATTTCATATGATTAGATAGATATCATTAGTTTTTAATCCAAATTCACAACAATAGCATATGTATAATCACTGAAAGAAACACAATCACAAGATAGACACACATTTATCCTGGGAAACCCTCAAGCGAAAGAAAACCCAACAAAGCTTCATCTATATAGATGTATAAGATAAAACCCCAAAACAAGTAATCCTCGTCCTTATTGGTATGTATCTCTCTCCCTCCTATGCACAATACACAAGTGAGTTTATGTTTCCAAATGAGGAGCACAAATCCTCTATTTATACTCCTTTTGTCACTTGACTTTTAACCTAACAATTTTTCCCCACTAAACTGACTAGGTCGACTTCACTTAGGAAGACTCAAAACAATATTATATTACATTCATTACGGTACTATTGACCCGACTTACAATGGAGGCTTTACCTCATGACTCTATGATGACAAAATACAATAGTAACATCCCAACAGAGGAATAAGACATATCCCTTGGGGTACATCAGTAAAATATATTTAAAACATTCTTCTAAGTTACAATATTTCAACACTCCCCCTTAACGAGAAGGGTGTTCTACTGACAACAACATCATAAACTATAGGAGCAATGACAGAGAGAATCTTCAATAGTATCAAGGTAATACATCTATATGTCATAGGATTTTTTCAACAATCATCAACAAATGAAACAATTAGTAGAATATTTTCAACGTCTTCAGTACTGGAACATAATGTTCTACAACACCAAGTCTTCATATTCTGCAACACTCGATCACTTGATCCTTTGCAACAACACTTCAATCTTTCGATCCCTTGTAGCAGCACGTTGAACTTCTTGATCCTTTGCAACAACACTTTGATCTTCTTGATCCTTTGTATCAACACTTCAGTCTTCTTGATCCTTTGCAGCAGCACTTCGATCTTATTAATCCTTTGCAACAACAATTTCAACTTCTTGATCCTTTGTAGTAGTACTTTGATCTTCTTAAACCTTTGCAGCAGCACTTCGATCTTCTCAATCCTTTGCAGTAGCACTTCGATCTTATCGATCCTTTGCCACAACACGACCTGCAATACACATGATCTCTTTGTGGGATGATTAATCCCTATAACTTTAGGACATAGGTCCAAGGATGATGTGATCCTCATCAACCTAATCCCCCTTAACAAGGAGGGTCCATAGTATTGACCAACTGGATCATTCGCAAATAAATGCAAGACCAGATCATCTACAACTGAATGCAGATCTCATCTACAAATGAATGTAGGACCCATCATCTGCAACTGAATGTAGGACTCAACGTAGACAATACTCAACTTGTTAAATCTAGGACCACTCCCAAGCGAGTGTTATAATACAACATCTACAAGTGAATGTAGGAACACTCTCAATGTGAGAGTATCGTCTGCAACTGCAGATCTTGTCCACACCTGAATGTAGGACCTGCCATCCATAGCTGAATACATGACTCAACATAGACCATCCTCAACTTGTTAAATCTAGGACTACTCCCAAGCGAGTGTTATAATACAACATCTACAAGTGAATGTAGGAACACTCTCCATGCGAGAGTATCATCTACACCTAAATGCAGGATCTGTCATCCATAACTGAATGTAGGACTCAATGTATACCATCTTCAGCTTGTTAAAGCTAGGGCCAATCCTAAGCAAGTGTTATTCTATGACATCTACAAATGAATGTGGGAACACTCTCCATGTGAGAGTATCGTCTGCAGGACCATCCTTAACCTGTTAGAGCTAGGACCACTCTCAAGAGAAGAGTGTTATTGTCAGCAAGACCATCCTAAAAAGAGGATACTACCGTCCACAAGTGAATTTCATACCTCGTCATCATCTATAGGAACACCTGGCCTCTTTTGTACTGGAACATCACTGCCATCCCATTATCAATGACAGTCTCATCATCACTCCCCCTTTCCAGGGAGGTTCATATCATCAACCTTCTCCCCCTTTCCGAGGAGGTTTTGTATCATCTACCTATTCCACCTTTTCGAGGAGGATTCATATCTTCGACTTGTTCCTCCTTTCCAAGGAGGGTCCATATCATCATCGTTCCTCCTTGTGAAGAAGACCTATTTCATCATCATCACTGTTCCTCCTTGTGAGGAAAGTATTTTTCAGACTACACCAAGCTTGCCACAGAAGTATTCAAACTTTACTTGAGATAGAGGCTTGGTCATCACATCAACAACTTGCTCATTAGTACTCACGTACTGGTGTTTTATAGCTCCCTTTTGTACCATATCTTTTATGTAAAAATATCGCATTTCTATGTGCTTTGATTTATCATGGAACACAGGATTCTCTATCATCTTTATACCAATATGGTTGTCACATAGAATCACTGTGGTATCCAAATCCATGTCAAATAGACCTGACATCAGCTTTCAAAGCCATATGGCTTCACAACTAGTAGATCAAGCTTCTATGTACTCTACTTCAGTCGTGTTGAGAGAAACACTAGACCGTTTCTTGCTAAACCATTAGATCATGGCGGATCCCAGACAATAACATCCACTTGAGGTGCTCTTTCTATCTACAAATTTTCCTGCCAAATCTGAATCCATATATCCATACAATCTGTAGTCGTGATCTCTAGATCATAGTATACTCCAAATTCTATCATACCCTTTAGGTACCTCATCACATGATTTGCATCTATTAGGTGAACCTGTCTCGGTTTAACTAGATACTGGCTCAGGGTGTTCACAACAAAGCATATATCTGTCCTAGTATTCATCAAATACATCAATGACCCAATAATATGTCTGTACTGAGTCACATCCACTCACTTTGATGATTCAACAGATAACAACTTCAGGTTGGTATTCATGGGTGTGGCCATGGATTTACTATCCAACATATCAAATATTTTAAAGATTTCCACTGCATACTTTCCTTGGTTCATAAAGATTCCTTCTAGGATATTCCACAATTCCTCATCTAGCATCTTTTTGCAATCTACAATCTGTATCTTATTTCCTATCAGGAATAATTCATCTACATATAGAAATAGTATGACATGTTCATCATCCATAACCTTTAGGTAAAGGTTAGGGTCAACATTAATTTTGGTAAATCCCAAGCTGTCAAGAAGATATCTATTATTCCATACCAAGATCTAGGAGGTTGCTTCATTCCATACATATCCTTTCTCAACTTACATACATGAGTCACTATGTCTTCAACTTCAAATCCTTGTGGCTGTTCGATGTATACTTCTTCCTCAATCACACCATTCAGGAATGCTGTATTTACATCCATCTAGTGCAGATTCCACTTCATCATGGAAAAAAGTGCCATGATGGTTCTGATGGAAGTGTACCTTGCTATTGGAGCAAATGTCTCTTCACAATCAATCCCCTCTTTCTAAGAGAATCCTATGGCCACAAATCTTTCCTTCTATTTTTCAATACTTACATCAGTTCGATGTTTTATCTTGTAGCTCCATTTTGAACATGCCACACTCTTGTTTTCTGGTTTGGGTACTAAATCCCAAAGATCATTCTTAATTATTGACTGGTATTCTTCCATCATTGCTTCCACCCATTATTTCTTTTGTACAGCTTCCTCGTAGCTGGTGGGTTCTTGATCTACAATATCACACATCAAAACTACATAACTGGAGAATGGATTTGATCTCTTTCTTGTTCTTGTGGAGCCTTCTGGAGCTTCATACTTCTTTGATTCTTGTATGATTTCTCTTACCCATGTAGGTTTCCTCTTTTGAGATATATCCATTGTAGGGGGGTCCCAAGGTTCTAGCATATCATGATCTTCTGATGCTAATATTTCAGGAGAGAGTTCAACTTCTACCTTTCTTGGAGGTACATCATCTTGATGTACTTCTTCAAGTTGACACCTTATGGATTTATTACGAGTTGTTTCTTCATCAAATGTTACATCCCTTCTAATATCAATATGATGGAATCTTGAAATGTATATCCTGAAGGCTTTGGAGACTTCATAGTATCCAACAAATATTTCCTTCTTTCCCGAAGGATCCAACTTGGTTCTCTTCTCTTTTGGAATATGTACATATATTGGACAACCAAATATCTTGAGATGGTTCACTTCAGGTTTCTTTCTGTATACATTTATTCAGGAATCTTGAATCCAATAGCACTGTGAGATAATATATTTTGCACATACAAAGCTGTTCTTGCACCTTCATCCCATAGATGCATGGGAGGTCTTGATCATGAATCATTGTCTTCAATGCTTCCATAATGGTTGTATTGTTTCTTTACACAACACCATTATGTTGGGGATTGTAGGGAGTGGTTAATTCCCTCTTTATTCCAGCTTCTTTGTAGAAGGATTCAAATTCTTTTGAAGTATATTCTCCACCATTATCTGATCTGAGTGTCTTGATTCTTCTTTCTGAATGGTTCTCTATCAAGGATTTGAATTCCTTGAATTTATCGAACACTTCACTCTTTGTCTTTGAGAAGTATATCCATCTATTTCTTGAATAGTCATCAATAAATGTGACATAATATTCATATCCACTTAAATATGTGGAGGTTATAGGATCACATACATCAAAATGAATTAATTCCAACATACATTTAGTTTTTGTTTCACTCTTCAAAAATAGATTCTTGATGTTCTTTCCTATTGCACATCCTTTTCAAGTACCTTCATGATCCATATTCAAATATGGTAAACATGTTACCACCTTGCTTACATATGGTAATGCTTTGTAGTTGATGTGAGCAAACCTTCTATGCCATAGTTCACTTGAGCTAATGCTCTCATGGAAAAGGCTTGTTTCTGGATGTCCCTTGAGTTTGTACAGTCCTCCTTCTTCTTCACCAATGACCACAACATATTCAATTGTATTTCCTTTGGTAAACATGAGTACTTTTCCATCTATAAAAGAAAATCTATATCCTTTCTTATCTAACATTGACATGGAAAGTAGGTTCTTTTTCAAACTTGGTACTACTTCCTTCATCTTCATGGAGGTTCCAGAGTCAAGCTTGTAGCTTGATTCACCAATGTCTTTGATGGGATATTTATAGTCATCTCCTAATGATACTTTCCGATGAGAGTTATTTTATTCAAGTCTTGACGGTGTTTGTTTCTTCCCCATCATGTGCTTTGAAGCACCACTATCAATAATCCATGTACCTTCTCTAGGTCTTACAGACCCAGAGAGTGCAGAGAATAGTACATATTCTTATGCATTTTCTTCTTTTGCTTGTATCTTTCAAGGTATTTCTTCTTCTTCTTCATCCTCATATTCAACTACATGAGCATGATGCCTTTTGTTGTTGTTTCTCTTGAATGGACACTCTCTGGCAAGGTGTCTTTCTTCTGACTATTTTCTCTTTTCCTTTGAAACTTCTCTGGAGGTCTATACTCCTTATGACTATCCCTCTGGAAGTTTGTTTGTCTTCTTCTTTGGTATGGGTGGCTAGATCTTGATCATATTCTTTAAGTAGGGCTTCTCTGTTAGTTACTCTAGCTTCCTCTTGGATGCAATATTCCCATACAATGTCAAACTTCACACTTTCTTTTCTGGAACACATAGTTTGTATGAATGAATCACAAGGTCTAGTGATACCATTGAGAGAAGTCATAACTAGTTCATCTTCATCAAGGGAATATCCAATGGAATCTAGTTTTTCATTGAACCAGGAGACCCCTGTCAAGTAATATTGAATGGATTCTCCTTTAATCATCTTGGTACTCTTCAGTTGAGCTCTCAAATTAATTTTACTATTAATTTTCCTTCCCTTATACATTCTGGAAAGGGAATCATACAGTTTCTTTGGTGTCTCTTAAGATGACACTTGAGGGATCAAGTGATCTTTGATAGAATCACCAATGATTCACATTTCCTTGATTAGGTCCTTCAAGTGATTCTCCTTAACTTCACCTTTTTCTGGTTTTGAAAATTCATCTTTGATGTACTTGTCAAGATCATTATCTCTAAGAATTTTACCAATCCTATACTTCCATGCTCAGAAGTTTTCTATGACTTCAAGCTTATCCTCAATCTTGGTGTTTGGGGCCATCTTATCCAGGAGGTCACTAAAAATTGAAATTTCTCAAAATGAAAAATGACCTTACAAGGAGATGCGCTTGACTTAGGTGAGTTGGTTGGTCGACTTGGTTTATGGAGATCCCAAATATTCACCCTTTAAAACTTGCTTGCGAGGTTTCGGTTTCTGTAGATTTTTGGTTCTCGTTTTCTGTAGTTTTCTGGTTCAAGGCCAAACTAGGGTTTTGCTTTCTCAAAGATTCACCCACTCAAAAAATTCTATATAGAGCTCAATAGATGTGCTCTAGGGAGGCACAAATTTCTATGCAAGCAAATATTCAAAATCCCTAATTTTGCAGAAACCCTAATTTCTTACTAAAGGGAGAGGAGGGAGAGTTTCACCTTGTGAAAGTTGTTCTATTCAGGCTAGATTTAATACCATGTTAATATTTCATATTCTTAGCTAGATATCATCAGTGTTTAATCCAAATTCACAACAATAGCATATGCAGAATCACTAAAAGAAACACAATCACAACATAGACACAAATTTATCCTGGGAAAACCTCAAGGGGAAGAAAAAACAACAAAACTTCCTCTATATATATGTATAAGATAAAATGCCAAAACAGGTAATCCTCCTCCTTGATGGTATGCCTCTCTCTCTCCTATGCGCAATACACAAGTGAGTGTCTATGTCCAAATGAGGAGCACAACTCGTCTATTTATACTCTTTTTGTCACTTGACTTTTAACCTAACAAGTTAACCCCACTGAACTTACTGGGCCGAATTCACATAGGAAGACTCAAAACAATATTAAATTATATTCATTAGGGTAATATTGACCCTCTTACAATGGAGGTTTTTCCTAATGACTCCATGATGAACAAATACAATAGTAACATCTTGACGGAGGAATAAGACATCTCCCTTGGGGTACATCAGTAAAATATATTTAGAATATTCTTCCAAGTTACAATATTTCAACACAAAGTACAACAACATTTAATGCACCTGTCATATCTATACAACACATGTGTGAGGAACAAAAATTGAGGCAGAAGGTACAACAGTCTGACAGGTTCGTACTACTTTAACTACATGCTGGGCACAATTCTTGAGGCAACAATAAAGTGCAGAAAAGTACATTCCATATAGTCCACACGTATGGCATATTTGTAGAGTCCATACAAACACGTGTGAAGGTACAACAGACCATTCAATACCGTTTGCCCAAAATTCGAGGTAATTTGTTGTTGAAGTGATTTTGGGTATTTTTCCTGTGAGGGTTGGAAGATTTTTTCTTCCTGTGTAGTTGGGAAAAATTATGAGATTCTCCTTTTGATGATAATTTATTATTTCTAGGGGTTTCCCTAGGAGTTGGGTTTTTTCCCTATTTTTGACCAAAAATATCTGTGTATTCATGTGTGAAAGGTTTGCTTAAGTCTTGGATTTTTCTTGAGTTGGTGGTTTATATTTTAAATTTAAGATGTAATTTTTTCATCATAAACCCTAGTTTCTCAAGTGTTTGACATAATGTGTAAAAGAAAATTTTTCATATTAAGTCATTAATTTCTTCATGGTATTAGAGCGAAGTTGAAGTAGTATTCAAAGATTGAGAATCACAGAAGAGTAGTGTTGCCTTTCCAGTTTCATATTTGTTGTGAGTTGTTTTCCATATGATGATCATTAGGTATGGAGATATATTGGATGACATATCCAAATATATACATTGGAAGGTTAGAATACTTGCAGTGCTAAAAAAATGGAAGATATTGAACTTTGAATACACCAAAATGATGAAGCCTACTGAAAAGGATGACATAGAATAACATGAAGCCCTTGAAGCCAATGCTTAGAGAGTGATCCTGGACGGGGTAAAGGAAAATCTAATCCCACAATTGGAAGAGAAAAAGATTGCCAATGACATGTGGGAAACCCTGAAGTAGTTGTTCGAGGAAAACAACGAGAACCAAAAGATAGCATTGAAGGAAAAGTTACACAATGTGAATATGACCAAAGATGAAAGTGTAACCTCCTACGTAACTCATGTGGCTCAAGTCAAAGATGAGTTAGCAATAGTGGGAGAAACTATCTCAGATTTAGAGTTGGTGAGAATAACTCTGAATGGCTTCACCAAGAAATGGGATTTTTTTTTTCAAATGTGTTGTTGGTAGAGATAAACTTTCGGACTGGTCCAGGCCGTGGGATGATTTTGACCAAGAGTATTTTCAAGAAGGAGCTCTGGGTGGTCAAGTCAGTGAGGAGGTGGATCATAATGTATCCCTTGAAACAAAGACAAACAACAAGAAGAAATACCTCAGTCAAATCAAGTGCTACCATTGTGGACAGATGGGACACTATTCTTTGAAATGTCTTGAGAAAAATATTGTGAAAGAAAAGAATGAAAGAGATGTGGAAGCCTATGCCGCAGTAGAATATTATTCCATGAAATTTGAGTAAGCGTTTTCTCTTGTCTCAATTGATTCTAGTGTATGAAGTTCATCCTTTGAGAATGTTTGGGTTGTTGACAGTGGTGCAACCAAACATATGAATGGATTCTATGGTTCCTTTCAAATGATCACAACATTGGGGTTGGGGCATTTCATCTAGACAGATATTGATAGTCCTTAGATAGCCATATGATGGGTTGGAACTATTAGGTTTCAACTAGATCTCAGCGAGATTCTGAAAATACATGGGGTATTGTTTGTACCTGGTATGAGAGTCAACAAAATATCAGTATCATCCTTTGAGGATGAAGGATATGGAATGATGGTTAGTTCTAGCCATGTCTTCATGTATCAGAGAGATGATCTAGTCGGGACCACCATTTTATTAGGTGATCGCAGGGATAGAATATATGTCTTGAGAAGGAATATTGTATGACCAAGAGCAGGAGCAGGAGGTTGGATATCAGAGTTAGAATATTAGGATAGTGTTTCATCATATAGATATGGTCCTAAAGAGGAGAGTGAATCTCTCCAGAGAACCGGAAGAAGGCTCATCCAGTCAAGTGATGGTTCATAGGAGCAGTTGGATGAGACTCGGGTCAAGTCTCAGGATTTAGAGTTTCAGTCCAAGGCAGAGCATCTATTTTCGAGATTGATTCTAGAGCAAGAGGGAGTTGTTGCAGTAGTCATAAATGGAGATAGTGCTGGTGACCTTCCTCGTTAAGAGGGAGTGTTAGAAAATTAACTCTGGAGGTCCTCTTTATAATTTTGGTTTGGTGTGATAAAGAGGACATGTAATTTGACCCTTATGTATATTATGTATAAAGTAGAATTATATATAAATAAATGATGTTTTGTAATTTATTGTATTGGGTCTCACTTAAATGACATTTAATAATTAAAGTGAGTTATTATTAAATGAGGGTGTATTTATTGATCACCCTATATCTTGTTAATGAATCTCAACCATAGATTAGGTGGTTACATAAGTAGTTACATTTTTAAAGTATAAAACTAGGGTTAAAGGACAAATTAGACCATCCATCAATGAGCATTACAGGAAATTTCAATTTAAAATGGGCCTTCCAAAAATAATACAAATTCCATGTCATCATGTATTAGCCAATCAAAATGATTTAAAATTAAAAAAGGGAGCACCTCTTCAACAATTTTTTAATATAAATTTGGGGATAGGTATCATAAAAAAAATATTTTTTTGTTCGTATTTTCGGCATATCTCCTTGTGTTTTTACTCAAATTTAGATCGGGAGAGCTCATTGGAAGCAGAATTAAATTACCCATCCAACGAGTACCCACTAGGAATACTTTTGATGGGTTCTACTACACCAAAAACAAGAAATACCTGAAAACATGATGATGATGCCATCATAACATTTTTCAGGAATTTCTTGTTTTTGGGGTAGCAGGGCCCGTCAAAAGTATGCCGAGTGGGTACTCGTTGGATACATAATTTAATTCTGCATCCAATGAGCTATCCCGATCGAAATTTGAGCAAAAACACAGGGAGATATGTTAAAAATACAAACAAAAAGTAGTTTTTTCTTTTCTTCCTCCAAAATTAATAAATATTATTTTATTAATTTTCCTTAGGAGGCCCATTTTGAGTTGAAACTTCCTCTAATGGATAGAGAGAGGAGATTGAGACTGAAGGAGAGAGAGAAAACCCTAAGTTGGCATGATTCCCAATGCAAGCAGTAACAAAGTACACCAACATTTAATGCACCTGTCAGATTCATACAACACATGTGTGAGGCACATAAATCAAGGCAGAGGGTACAACAGTATGATAGGGTCATACTGCATTAATTGTAGGTTGGGCATGATTCTCGAGGTAACATTAAAGTGTAAAAAATTACAGTCTGTACAACCTACACGCGTGGCATATTCGTACAGTCAGTACAGACACATGTGAAGTTACAACAAACCGTACAACACTGTTTGCACATAAATCAAGGTAATTTGTTGTTGAGTGATTTTGGGTATTTTTCATCTGAGGGTTGGAAGAAAATATTTTCTGTGTAGTTGGTAAAAATCCTGATATTCTCCTTTTAATGATAATTTCTGCTTTCTAGGGTTTTCCCCAGGAATTGTGGTTTTGCTCGGTCTTTGACCAAAAATATCTGTGTATTCATGTGTGAAAGATTTACTTCAGTATTGGAAAGTTATTGAGTTGGTGGTTTATATTTTAAGTTTAAGATGTAAATTTTTAATCATAAACCCTAGTTTTTCAAGTGTTTGGCATAATGTGTAAAAGAAAAATTTTCATATTAAGTCAATAATTTCTTCATTTAACTGTTCTATGATAGTCCAGACTATAAATTTTCTTGAGTATCAATAGTCTCTAAAACTTTGACCATGTCTATGCTCATGCAGATTCTCTCCATAAGGTATCACAACCCCTGGCTTCCTGATCCATGTACCGTGACTAATTGGTGGGGACTTTATCTGCCACTACTTGTGAATATGCATCAATGCTCTCTCTTCAAATAGGGGAGTTCTTATGTACTATACCAAGATTTTCCCAGACATAGGCTTAGTAAGAATGTTGAAAAATGTTACTCATCTGTGGATATGTACCATGTCTCAAATATAACTGACTAGAAACCTCATAAATCCTTACTACTTTACAACATGATTTATCTAGATCAACATATGTGATCTTTTCTTGATCACTATACTAGTTAGATTTCATATATCTTTGAAACTCTATTTCACTGACTAGGACATATCCAAGTCCACATACACTTGTACGAAGCAGGTACCACAACACATGCTTTGTACATATCTATGCACAAACTACAAAGAATATAACATATCTTGGGACCTGTGACTAACCAGATACATCTCAACTAACTTGAGATCCTCCAGATATGAAATAAGAATTGTAAATTTTTATATTTATCTTCATATGTGTGGCCATGGATTTGTAGTTCATCATCGTGAAACTATTTAATTTATTTTATTGCACATTTTCCTTAACATAGGAAAATATTTGTCTAGTGATTGCCACACCACTAATCATAAGAATCATAACAAGATTCTTGAATACAGTTCTCAGCTTCCTTCTGAATATGAGCATCACGCATATCTCCTCTTAATAGAAGATTCATCAACTAGGTTTACTAGTTTCTTTAGGAGCTAGTGAATATAGCTAATACCTCTCACCATCAAGATGTGAGAATCATAATCGGGGTCCTCCATCACAAAGGATTCATGCTCATATATGTCTGAATCTCTTCTTGACACATGAATGTAAATAAGATAATTTAATTATCTTCAAGAGTCTTTACATCTCTCAGAATAGGATTAGGGATTCTATTTTCACTTCTTCCTAATACATAGGAACCTCTTGATCTGCTACCAAAATATTCATGCTTCACAACATCTCGTTCTCTTTCAGGATCAACCATCGAAATCGCTCTTCATTCAACACATGTCATTTTTCTTGTAGGTCATGGAAAATAGCTTTTCCGTACAAGACAAATTCAATCAAGTTATTAACAACCTTGCATAATCTAGTCATTTCAATAAAATGAAAAACAATACACACTAACATGGAAAACATATCTCATGAATTTTAATCAGATGAATACCTTAATGTATTTGTAGTGGTTCATATAGTTATGTACACATTAAATCAATTTTTCAACATAACCCATTCATATTTCATGTAATGTTTTGCAATCTTATATTTATATCTCGTGAAGATTTATGCAAACCCTTATTCTTCTTAACATGATTTTTCCTATTTACCAATAAAGTAGAAATATTGTAACATATGCTTTTAATCATGTTTATGAATTGTAATGAAACAAAATCTGATTTTATAAAATCATATGATAATCAAATAATCATGCAGTCCAACATTCATATCTCATGAATCAATCATGCAATGCTATATTCATATCTTTATGACAATCATGCATGCTCTATATTCATATCTTATGAACAATCATGCAGCTCTATATTTATATTTTATAAAACAACCATTCATGCTCTATATTCATATCTTATGAATTTTATTATTTGTCATTAAATGAAAGACGATCAACATATATGCTCACAATTCCTAATCTTGGGAATACAAATTTCTATATGACTGTAATGAAAAAATTAAAAAACATATATATCTAAATATCATAAAATTTTTGGGTACTTATCTTTTATTATTTTGCATGCTCCTCTTGATCTCTACTTCCGTGCGAAGATTACTGGAGTCCCTCGGCCTTGATCTCTTTGTAAATTTGAGTTCATACAACAGGTAGCAAATCTCAACATGAAGAAACTAGATCCCATGCAACCTGAAGTGAATGCTCTTCTCCAAGGAATACTTCTTCCAATGATCATCCTCTTCTTCAAGTGAGATACCAACTCTATGAGGCTCTCATTATTCAAAAGATCCATTGAAGAGTGATAATATCCAAACCTAAGATCCTGGGTTTATTCCATCAATTCGTCCACTTTGGGAAAACGACCATAACATGAACTCTAATAACTTCATCTTCAAATACATAATATTATGTCTAAAACATATGTGAATTTTTTAAATCTTCTCGTGAGTAAGATAAATCAATGCATTTGGGAAGTGGGTTTTCAACCATTTGTTTGATTCCTCATGGATTGTGACAAAAAATGTGCATATTGACTTTCTCTTGAATTCACCCTGCATTGGATAGAGGCTCCTCACTCACTAATTGCACATAGACATATATATCATGCTCCTTAAGAATGCATAAAAACCTCACCTTCCATGTGTTGAAGCTGAAAGCACCTTCAAGTCGATATTTCGATTTGACATAGATCGATGCCATGGATCCAAGCTCTTTGCTCAATACTTCAAGATCTATGTAGGCTTTAGTTTCTTGAAGAAACTAAGCTCTTGCACACCCTTTCTCTAATACCATGTTAGTGTTTGAGAAAATATGAAGAAACTTGAACTTTAAAACTTTCATCCACAATTGCAGTGCAGATAGATTTCAACAATAATCTACAGACATAAATAAATCAAACCATAGAACATGGGATTTACCCTAGGAAAACCATCCACTGATTCAGAAGATAAAAAGCCCGACAAACAATCTTAGAGTATGATTGACAATCAACAAAGAATGATTACAACACAATAGCGGATTTATTTTTTGAGAGCACAAGAGAGGAGAGATCAAATGGAAAACTTTGATGATCTTTCCAAGTGCATATCACTTTAATAACAAGACAAATTAGGTCATACAATGAAGTTAGTGAATATTTTCATGGTTTAGTAACTTTTTAACACTAAGAACACTGTCTCATATTCACCCATGCGCCCCCACTAATTCAATGAGTTTAACTGCCTCTAACTGAGTTGCTAACTGAATGAATTGAATTGAATGGAATTGCATGTAACTGAATGGAATTGAATGTAACTGAATAGAACTGAATGTAACTGAACATTATTGAATAGAACTGAACAAAAACAAATTTAATTGAACACAACTGAATGTAACTGAACATAACTGAATATAACTGAACATAACTGAATAGAACTGAACATAAATGAATGTAACTAAACAAAACTGAATAGAACTGAAAGTAACTGAATGTAACTGAACTGAAATAAATAGAAATGAACATAACTGAATGTAATTGAATTGAAATGAATGTAACTGAACTGAACATAATTGAATGTAACTATTGCTTTTTCATTAGTTTCATCTTCAACAACCAATTGCATAGATTAAGGACTTGATTCCTTAATTAACTGAACTTGTTTTGATCACAACTAAGGCTCATCTGATGTCTTATTAATTTGAGTTCACTTGGATACATGGGAAATTCAAATTCTCTCTCTATCTCTGTGCTCATATTAATTTTCTCTTAGTGGTCCATATGTTTTTTCATTAATTATATACCATATCATACTGATAAGAATTGTTCCAAACCTATGACATATGTATTACTCCAAGTCATATAGTCACATGCTAAAGTGAATCACTCTAGGGGTACTATAATCCCTAACTAAGAATTGTAGCACCTATTGACCATGACTAGCCATACATCACATAGTATATCCTCGAGACTTAATACAACATAAATCATGTGAACTTAATACACCATAAGTTCTGGACTTGATACAACTTAAGTCTCAGACCTTAACATAAGGTCATGATCTTAACCATAAGATCCTAGTACAAGAATCTCTCCCGAATAGGACTTGATCAAGGTCCTATATTGATAAAACACTAGATCTTTAACTTAACACAATAAGTTAATGAACTTAATACAACATAAGTTCCAGACTTGACACAACAAGTCTCATGGAGAGGATCTAAAATTAATACAACATAAATTCCAGACTTTCCACAACAAGTTTCATGGAGAGGATATGAACTTAATACAACCTAAGTTCCGGACTTGACACAACAAGTCTCATGGAGGATGCCTCCCAATGTTGTACACCTAACATCAAAATAATTAGCTTTTCTTTCCACATGAAGAATAAGGTGGTCCTTGATTCCATCAAGTATCACCCTCTTTTCCTTCGCATTCTTTTTCTGATAAGTTGCATAATCGATTGCATCAATAGTCTTATCAGGTACTGTGACTTCCTTTTCAACTATGTCCCATAGCTCCACTTCCTTCAACAACAAGAATCTACCCTCTTTCCATGGACTAAACAGTGTATTCCTCATCCAACTGATCTTCAAACCTTAAGTGAACATACATTACTTCAAGACTGAAAACTTCAACTCACACATTGTGACACTTGATTTCTTCCTATTTCAGTATCACTCTAATACCATGAAGAAAAATGACATAGATGTGAAAACTCTCATTCATACATTATGTCAAACACTTTGAACATATAGGGTTTTTATTAAATATTTACTCACAACACTTTGAAATTAAAACCACCAAGTCAAAAGTATTTTAAACACTAAAATTGATCAAGCACATAGAACACATGTATTTTTGGTCAATCCAAACCAAGAAAAACCCTAACTTGGGGAAAACACAAAGAGGAAAAATTTTCATTAAGAAGAGTATACTTAGAATATTCCATTACAATGATTTTTTCCTTCTAATCCTCACTGAAAAAATTACACAAAAACATTACAACAACAGTCTACCCCAAAATGTGTGCCAAAGAGAAGTTGTACGATTTGTTGTATGGCTGTCCACATGCGTTGAATGGTAGTGTATGCCATTCTCAATCTATGCCTCAATTTTTGAGCTTACACGTGCCTAGAATTACTGGTATATAGTCTACATGGTCTGCATTTAATGCACAATCATATTTCTTGGTATTCGATCCCACACTTGTGACAATTTTGTACTATTGTACATTTTACTACAGGATTCCTTCGATGCGTGCTTTTTTTTCCTTGGAAATCGTGCCATTTCTTCCTTCGGAACTCTTTTTCTCCTTCATTTCTCATCTTTCTCTCTTTGGTTGCGAATGTGTCTTCTTTGCTCTTTTCTCATTGTTTTATATTTTAAATTTTGTAAGTACTTTCTTAACTACTCATCCCCAAGGGTTGAGATCAAATTACAAAATCAAGGGTCTAAATTAAATGCACTCACTTTTTAATAATTAAATCACTAATTATTAAATATGTCATTTAAGTGAGACCCACTTCATAAAGTACAAAACATCATAACTTTATTTATATAAATGTCACTTTTTACATAAATACATAAAGGAACAAAGCCCTTTTAATCCCCCCTCATCCCACCCACACCAAAAACATGAGGGAGTACCTTCAGAGTTATTTTTCAACATAGAAATCAGTTAACAATTCTAATACTTCTTAGATAACTAGCAGGATTTGAAAATTGTAACCCAAAGAGAAGAATATCTACTTATTTGATTGATAACCAACTTAACCAATTTTGTATGCATACCTTGTCCTTTGTTTAGTGACCAACTTCTATATCAACAAAAATAGATGGTGGTGGGGAGGGGAATTTTCACTTGACCAACCCCCAACAGAAGTAGAGGCCCCCGAACCCTAAAAAATTAACCCTAATCTAGACCAAGTAAGACCTTAATCTCTTCTCTATCAACCTATATACAACCTTATTTTCCTCCTTAGTTGTCCTCTTAAAGATGTGCACTCACAAACAATGAAAAAAAAACAAGCAACAAACCCCAAAATCAACCAGCAAGATTAGAGTCCTTTACCCTTGGTCTCAAACCCTTTCATCACTTAATTTTCATATTTTACTCGATTTCTAAATTTTGCATGAATTCCAGACTTGTTATCCATGCATCTAAATTAATTTTATAATGCATGCATTCCTTTTTATTTATATATTAATTGACCCTTTTACTAGTAACATATGTTATGTCTACTTATACTAATGTCTAAGGATGGAGTGTTACATAGTCCCCCCCTTTGGGAAACTTTTTCTCGAATCTATAACCCCATAGTAACAAAATACAAGACTTTACTCAATCAACTATTTAGATAGCTAGTATTATTGTGAAGGTGAGGAATTTATGTGTGGCCATCACACATAAATTTCTCACGTGCACTAAGTCAATCATGGCGCTCTAAGTCACAACATGCTCTTCATTAATTTCTTAGTTTTTTAATATGCAAACAATCATGCAATTATGCATCAATCTCATTACACACTCAAGCATCAATCTAGCCAAATAAATGAATACAAATAAATAAATTTATGCAACACTCATGAACTCCTTCCTTTATTATTCACCCTCACCCTGAGAATCATACCATCAACCACCTCCATAATCCTCCTCACCAATACTATAGATGATATCTCTCACCATGGAAAGTTCCCTCCACTATAACCTATCCACAAATCATACAGTAGGCATATATAGTTTCCTAGGATGTTTATGTGGCTTAACCACCCTCCCAACTTTTGGCAAATCTACGACCTCATCGGAATTAAGTAGAATCTCAACCTCATTAGAATTATCCAACATATAGTTATCGGTACATCAATCTTGATATAGATATTATCATATTGCAGACATATATAAAGGATACCCTAAAATCTTTCCCTGTGCACCATTAAGGCACCATCCCTGGGAGTTGGAAGTCCTTCTCCAGATTCCTTACCCTCTATGAGAATACCTCAAGCCATCGACTTCCAGTAGTATATTTAAGATCCTCTAGCATATATTTAATTGTTGAGTTTGTCCCCCATACCATAAGGTATTTGTTGTAGCCATCCTCATTTGTGGTTATGGGGTTTCACAAAATCTTAAAATGATTAGCCTCTCTAGGATCGTTGAGTGGATAACTTGAAACAAAATTCCACTCACCACAAAGGAATGTGATTAGTAGTTATTTTTCCAAGATAATAAAATATCATGAAATTTATTATGAATAATAAAACACTATAATTGGTTATCATATGTGATCATCAAGAATTCTTTGTTACAAGTTAGCAAACTAAGGTTTACTTATCATGAAATAGAAACATGGATTAATTAAGAATGTAACAAGAATACATAAAAGACTAATATTAAATAACAATCATAAATAATAATAATAATATAAGTAAATAACAATTAATAAATATAACTAGTAATTAATGAAAGGTCAAGAGACATACTTGTTCACCTTCATGACTGGTTAATGCCTATATATGTAAACTATCACAAAGGTATTGTATCATCATTCATTCAATAAAATATTTTTAGAAATTCCATATGATAGGTCTTGATCAATAGTATTCATGAGAAAGAGGGAGCCATGAGTGTGGAGCTTGGCAATGATGCCACTTTCCCTATAAGAGGAGCTGGCTCCATTTCGTTTTAGATGCCTTCAACTGATCTTGAGTTGAGCAATATTCTATTTGTTCTTGGCTTGAGGAAGAATATTATTTCGGTGTCTTTTATGGTAGATGTAAAATGAAGAGCTTAATTGGAGGGAAAAAAATTAAGCATTAGTTATTGTAGTGTACCTATTTAAAGGACTTTGGCTAGAGGGATGAGAGGAATTGTTCTTTACATGTTACTTGTTGATCCAATGACATGTGTACATTCCAATGATAGGTTAGATGGACCTTCTCATTTTATGGATACCCAAGAGCATGTAGGAGCAATTGTCTCTTCAATGATGGTATACCTCCTATGAGATATGATAGTCATATTGCATTTGCTTGCTTCCATCTATGTTCTTTCTAGTTGTTCTAAGGAGTAGATGTGTGATACCCTGATAGAGGAAGATGATAGGATTGATTCCATGATTATATATAATGGGATTATTGTATAGTACATGTATATGGTTGGATTCTCGTAAATAGAGTGAGTTAATTTAATGTTACTCGTTCTTCAAGATTCTCTCTTGATGAGGGTCTTACCCTTGTTCAGGTTGTTTACGTGACTAAAATATTTGAGTTGCATGAGAGGTATTCTCATGTTTCTAGGCTGTCAATAGCCCTGCACTGGTTGTTATATTTACCATGATCTTGATTTTGAATGGATATATGATTATCTTTACAATTTTTTTTGGATAACTCATGATGTTTCTTTCGAAGAATTTGGGTTATGATGTTTGGCTTGGGGGGTGTAGGGGTTTGGAATATTTATTATGATCCAAGGTTATGTTCCTTGATATTCATAGGTGGTTAGTATTATTTGAAGGATCTATATGTTATGATGGCATGGGTTGTAGTTCCTTTTTAAGACACAATGGTTGATTATCGGACTATGATATGTATGTATTTGTAGGTGATAAATTTGGTAGAGTTGAATAAGAAGTTGACAAGTGCCAGTGAAAACACTTTCCTTGTAAAGAGGTAGTGTTAGATTTTAGGGCTACTCTAAAAGTTTATGATCATCGCCTATATGGTTTGTGATGGATATGAACATGGGAGATAGTTTGTTATGGATTTGTATTTTGCAAATGGATTACTTAATGGTTTCTTGAACTCAGTTGGGTGTTTGCATGACATTCTTCCCTAGAGTGTTGGAGATCTTTAGATGGATTTCATAATGTTTTACATGATGGCCACATGGATATGGTTACTTGCTTGGAAAATTCCCTACACATGAGGATATTTGTTCATTCAAGAGGAGGGTGTTGGAGCCTAGACAACATGGCATAGCTTGGATGCCCGAGGTTTACTTGTGGGAACATAGTTTGTAACAATGTTAATGTAGGGGGAGCGAACCCATTGGAATACACCTCTTAGGAGATTATTTGGAGGCTTGTAGGAGTGTTGGACACACCTCATGGAGTTCCCTTGCATTTGGATATTTATTTTCGACGCTACTACCTTGGAGCTCGACATGTGTACCCTTGCAACTCAACACTCCACATGTGTGAGTGTATATGGGTTATTGTCGATTTCTTGTAAGGGAATAGGCCCAAATATGTATGATTGGAATTCCTTACCTCTCATATATAAATTAAAGAGAGATATAAACTCGCTAATTTTTCTTCATTCTTGAGTAGAAATGTGATCAAAAGGATCAAGGAGCACAATACTTCTTTTCTCTCTCTCGAATCCGCATTAGTATTTTATCTATCTATCTCTTGGAGTTGCTATCATTTCTTGATATTCTTGGACCATTTTGAATACTATGGTTAGGGTTTAATTCCTTGAATATTTGGAGAGTGGGATTTTAATATGAAACTCGGCTAGGTTTTATTTGGAAAAAAGAACAAGAAGAGGAGATATCTCTCCTTGGAGGACATGTTTGTGTGATGAATGCTTGTTGGATATCCTTGGTGTGAATTAAAGTGATGTGTTGGTTTAAAAGTAATCATGATGAATTAGGTGATAAAAATTAGGTTGAAAATAATTTCTCCTTTATGCACGAGGTTAGGAGCACATCAAATGGCTGAAATGCATCACAAGTTTCTTTCTATTTAACCATTAAAAAAGAACCACATAAGCAAGGAGAATTTTTTTTCAAATAGGAAGAACAATCCCCAAAGCACTCTAGAGACCTACCCGCAAACAACCAACCAATGGGGTAAGGTGGGGATATAATATTAATGTCAACAAGGTAGGTATAACCATGCTCATGTGACTATCTCAATATAAAATGGAATCATGGCATCATGAGGATAGAAAAATTACATAAGGATGTCTCTGTTTAATACATCATAGAAGAGGGTCAAAAGGGACCCAATATAAGTACATCAAGATAGTCAGTATCATATATAATATGAATACATAGCAAGGAACAATATCACTCATAAAAGTATCATATCTCAATACCTGAGACCTTGTTGAACTTTAAATGGGCTCAATATCTAGAAATAACTATCCAGAAGAAAGTTCATCATATGTGGATAAAAAAACTAAATAGAACCAAATACATCAAGAGAATTGCAACTGAAGTTGGATCATTGTTGACAACATAGATCAGACACAATACTAGTAGTCTAATTTGTGGCTCCCAAGCAGACTCAAATAAATGGAAGAGAGTCACACATGTTTGAGTATTTGACCAACCTGAGATATTCTAACCACTGAAAGTATATTACTCTTAAAGGTGGGTTAAGGAGATGGATTAAAGCACATTATAACCAACTAAGTCAAAAGGAAATGACGACTCATGTGTAGTCCAAGGTAACCCATCAATGAGGAAAATAAGGTCAAGGTACAAAATGCGAGTCTAGACCAAATCTCTATAATACAAGTGATGAAGTCGATAGGGTAATATATATTAGGAGAAAAGTATAAGGGAACTTTAACACAATAGAATGAGGTATAATACAAGGAAAATAAATGGAATTGACAAGGACAGATCAAATAATGGATGAGTAAAGAGTGATGGACTTAATACTTCCTTTGTCTAAAGCATAATAAGAGAGGTTTCTCAAGAAACAAGTCAATAATTCCAGGAAAGTGAAACTAAAATGAGGGGGACTCAATTAAGTTTATGACTAGGATCAATATCAAATTGATATTTAAATAGTAAGACATCGAGGGTGACCCATTTCAATATGCTCTAAACAAAGGTGACTGGTAATGCTTCCAAAAGAGATTACATGCATTGTAAGTGTTCTAAGGAACACATTTATGGTTTCCTAAATAATAAATGAATTGGGATATTAATACAATCAAGGATATCAATGTTCTAAATAAGACCAAATAAAGAAACGCGAAGAGAATGATGGAGAGTGGAAGAAAATAAGGGTGGAAGCACTTATGGTAATTCCCCCACCGAGCAGATGTTTGGAAACAAAATATCACAAATGATATTTATAATATGTATGAAGCAGTTGGCTTATGATATAGTGTTAAAAGTAGCAAGTAATTCCATTAAAATAAACATGTCTTGAGAGCTCGGGGTATGAAGCCAATAATCATGGGGAGGACAAGAAAATGTCTTAAACTTCGAGATATGAATTATATAGGCTCCAAATTATAAAGAGAAACTATTAGCATGTGTGCCTAAATGCATAGGTGTACTAATTAGTGGCAACCCTTGCGGGTCAAGCTCTCCCATAGGGTAGGGGAAAATGAAACTGTAGATGAGTGGGGGCCAACTTCCCAAACATGAAATGTTCCTATAGTCATAATTTGAGGGGAACAAACTGTTGTACATGTGATGTACTCTTTGCAGGTTCCTACAAAAAAAGGGTTTTTGAGGGCATAATCTCCTCCAAAATTAGGGGGTGAATCCCTCAAAAGGAATTTTTAGGTCTATTTTTTGTCTATTTGGATATTTTTAAGCCAATTGTTTTTTAACCCATGGTAAGATGATCCTGATAAAGGAATTGAGTTTGTAATATAATCCAGATTAATGGATTATGGTTTTGGATGCTACAATATTGTATTGCCAATAAAAAATATAGTACGATGAGTTAGATAAAGGACAAACTCTCAGGTAGGATAGCTTTCCCAAATTTTGGCTTCCATGGTAAATATCTATGTACTCTGTGTGTGAGCCATTATTAATTCTTCTGTTTTATATCATGTTTGACACTTATTTTGTTAAACACGTTTATCAAACTCTTCACTTGTATCAGATCAAGGTTATTGGATTTAGTGGGATTCCTTTGTTTCTAGGATTTAACTTGTCCTATGAAGACTAAGGGTATATTGTATATGTGATAAATCTATGTTTGCGCAGAATCTTTGTGTAGTGAATCTTGTGTAAACAAATGGTGATTAATTCAATAATAGAAGTATAGAAGTTTGATAGTTAGAGGTTGAATTTATGGATCTTGAATATGGAATATCTTATTGTAAACAAAGAATATTGGATTGATGTGGATCTGAGTACAAAATCATAGGTATGTCGAAAGAATATTGGAAAAAAATGAAAAACAAAACAATAAGAATGATTTAACTCTACCTATCAGATTCATTGTTGTTGAATGTATTTGGAGAGTACAGCACAAAGAAGTTGTGGGATAAATTGGGGAATTTTTATTAGTGAAAGTTCCTAGTAAATAATTTAATTCTTCGAAAGAAGTTGTATCATAATAGGATGGAGGGTGGAGACTTTGTGAAATATCATCTAAATTTCTTTATCACTCCAACAAGTCAATGTGCCTTTATTAGTATTAAGATGAGGAATAAGGTAAGTGTATTACCTTCTTATTTTATTTACCAAACTATTCGGATAATGTGGTTGTAGCAATTGGTAATACCACTTAATCCACATTAAATTTTGAGGATGTAGTTGCATCCCCATTATCCAGGGAAAGGAGTACAAAATCCATGTAGGGTGTGACCAATGATTTTTATTATTATCTATGAGACGTCATCCCAAAGAGAGGACAAATAATTATTTTGGGGATAGATCTAATTCTAGAGGTAGATCTAAATATCTATGAAAATTTGCAAAGAAAAGATGGAAATGCGATAAAGTTGGGAACTATAAAAAATATTCCAAATCTAAGAATATTGATAGAGGTAAGGGATCTAATGATGCCCCTTCCACATAAAGTAAAACCTATAATGAAGGAATCATTTACATGTATCTATAGGTACACATGAAGATCATGGTCCATGGTTGATCGACTTGAGTGTTTCATTTCATATGACTCTTCATGGGGACTAGTTTTGTGAATATGAAAAGTACAATGGAGGTTAGGTTTTCATAGAAGATGAATCTACAACCCAGATCATATGATATGGAAGGGCCAAACTTGTTGAGAATATACTTGTCATCGATGTCAAATGTGTTCATGAATGACAAAGGAATAACTAATAAATATGGTAGCATTATTAGTTTAGCAATGACAGAGGAAACTCAGTAGTAGGGTTGATGACAAGGGAAAATCAGTAATAGGTTTGATGACAATAGAAATGAAAGAGAGAGCATGAATTAATCAATTAGATAATTGAGATTTCATGAATGGAATATGTATTAGAATAACCTTGTTGCAGGTTTCTGGATCAACGATCGATCATTGTAAGGATTGTTAATAAACGATACTTAAGTCTGTGCATGCTTAGATGGTTTAGATCGCGGTAGGAGCAAATCTACTATTGAAAGTTGATTTCGTAGGTTGGAGTTACATCTGAGGTAACCCAACAATTCCTAAGTTAATTCATCCTCACAATTGTAGATCGTGTGGTGGAGATCTGAAGGTTCTAGAGATCTATGACTAATATGGATTTCGCTGATTTAATAGCGAGGAGGATAAAAAGGGAGTTGGGATGCGAAATCAGAAACTAATCTCCAATAGGAGATCAAGATCAACGTATGAGGTTGATCGTGGAAGCAGATTAACTGCTGTCAGCAATTTTTCTAGGAGAACTAGCGCAGACAAATAAAATTTTGATGTGCACATATTTTTTATGAAATACACCTTATGTTATTTGAAGTCCATTGTCGATCTTAATCCCACGATCAACAATAATTCTGCTGATTCAAATAACGAGGTGGTTAGCAACAACAATTGGATGCGGAATTTTTATCAAATCCTCTTTACTTTGTTTGAAGTCCATCGTCGATCTGAGGAAAGTCAGATCCAACAGTTGTCGGTCATTCTGCTAATTCAACTGGTAAGGTGGTTAACAACAGAGGTTGAATGCGGAATTTTAATGTAATTCACTCTATAGTTTTTGGATTCCATCGTCGATCAGGGTGGATAAAGACCTAACGATCTTAAACGATTCCACTGATTCAACTAGTAGGGGAATTAACAGCAGAGTCTAGACACAGAATTCTATGAGATCCATGAATCTACATTTAATCATAGATCAACAGTTATGAAGACTTTCGCAAAGGATTGACGATGTAGAAAGGAGTCCGTCAGCGGAGTCCGAAAGGTGGAAGGCGAAGAATCACAAAAATAATTTGGGAAATGTCACATTTATGCTACCAGAAATCCAAAAGATCGACGGTTCGGAAAAACAATCATTAGGGAAATTTTGAGGTAAAAAATGGGTCTCAAAACAAAAAATGTACTATCAAAATCCACTTTAAAAAAACCAATCACATTTTGGAGGATGGCATCATCTATAATAGTTGAGGTGGCATTAGTTGAGTTAAGGATGCTTATTTGTCAAACTGTAAATGGTGAGTGAAACCCATAGTTGATATATATCAATGTTATAAGTAAAGTACTCATTATGAAAATAATACTGATAGATTATTTTTGAATATAATATAAATGTACTAAAGTACTTAGAAAAAAAATACTCTTTATATTTCAATATAAAATAAATTACAAATACAAAAAAAACTAAATGTTTTATTCAAATGTAATCATTTTATTATTATTTTAATCTAAAATAAATTACAAATACCAAAAAAGTAAATTATCTATTCAAAACTAAAATTATGTAATAACTTTTTCAATATTTAAAATATATATGTCAAATTTTTATTTAAAATCAAATTCACTTAACATCTTATAAACAATTTGATGATTAATAGTTTTAGTTTTTTTAAATACTTACTCTATATAATAATTTATTATAATTACTATTTAAATATAAAAAATATATTTATTTATTTTATAAAAATAAAATATTATATTATAATAAATTACTATATATATTCTTATCCGGTTGAATTTTAATATTAATACCATTTTTTGTTTGTTTGTTGAAATTTAGGTATTATTCAAGGTACATATTTTACTATCAACTTTTAACCTTTGAAACACCTACATCTATATCAACATAAATTTGACACGTACATTTAAGTTACGAAGCCAAATACGTACATAAAACCTTAATGTAGCAATTTGAACGAACTATTCTATCATAATAAGATATTATATTATGAATTTTTGATTACATATAATAATAATGTTTATTACATATAATCTCATTTGCTTAATATTAACTCCACTTTTTTGTGGTAGAAATTTATGTATTATTCATTCGTCTCAATATTAACATTTAAAAAAAAATCGATTTAATGATGTTATTAATTATTACAATAAAAACAATATGTGATATACATAATATATATCATAAGAAACTATTAAAAATCTGTTTACACGTGTTTACATGTTTTTGAAGGTGTATTAAAATGATGAAAAATAAATTTAAAAATGTTTATTTATTTATTTATAGTTTTATATTTATATTTTAAAATTAATTTTTATTCTTTATATATATGTATATATATATATATGTAAGAAATGACAATTTATTCATTTAAATTTAACTTTATGTTTAAAATTCAAAATTATAAATACATGGTTTAAAAACATATTTTGAATATTGAAAAAGTAACTTTTGTTTTAAATTTCAAAATTAATATATTTTATTTTATGAGTACATAAGTTTATAAGTACATTCATCATATTATATTCAAAAGTAATTTATGTATTCAAAAGTACTTTACTTTTATTCATATCAAAGATGATTTTTTTATTGGTTTTATTTTAGACATCTTTTCAATTTAACTTCACCATAGTTACATTGGTTATAGTGTAAGAGATGCATTGTAAATATACCTTCTCCACAAAATGCCTAACTAATAATATTTTAATATATATCTTATGAGGCCCATTTTAGACCTCAAAATTTCCCTAATGCACATAAGATCGACGATGTGGAAAGGTGGGCTTGAAAAGCAGAAGGTGAAGAATCGTGAAAAGACTTTGGGAAATGTCACAGGTTCGCTACCCGAAATCCAGAAGATCGATGGTCCAAAAAACATCCGCATAAGATCGACGGTGTGGAAAGATTTGTGCAGAAAGAATAAATCTCAAAATGACATGTTGAAAAAGTCACAAACCGGAAGGGCCACAATCTAGAAGACCGATGGTGCGAAAATATTGGTTTGGAAAGCGGAAATCGTGGAATGATATTTGGAAAATGTCACATATTCAATTTGTGATTTTTATCTCAGATCTACGGTTAGGAAAAAGACCGAAATGAGATCAACGGCTCAGGATGATTTCGGAAATAGAGATTGCGGAAGAACATGACTAGAATATTAAATTGTAAATCGATTAATGGAGAATTGTTTTAGTTGTTTTGTAGAATCACAATGGAGGTAGATGACTTGTCAGCTCATTGCTAGAACAAGGAATTGAGTTCTCATGAAGAGGCACGATCAAATAATGAAATGGCGCAATGGTGAAGTGATGCATCTGTAGGAAACATGAAGGTATTTATCAACAAAATAGTTGAAGGAAAGAACTTGTCTCTGTGATCGTGAGTGACAAAGTCCAAAAGTAAATGTAGTTCGATAGCATACTGATGAAATTCATTCCAGGGTGGCAGGGCGATGCTAGGGTAGGATACAAGTCTGCAAAGGGTGTTGTAGCATCCTTTTCTATTGTAGCAGGAATAAACCTAGGGTGTTGTATCATCCTTGATTGTTGTAGCAGGAAGAAACCCAGGGTGTTGTAGCATCATTGTCTGTTGTAGTAGGCGGAAACCTAGGGTGTTGTTGTATCCTTTCTATAGCAGTAGATAAACCAATTTTGTAGATTCATCTTTTTAATGAGCTTGAACTGGTGGCTTTCTCTTTGAGGTTTCCACGATAACATTGATTTCTTAACCTGTTTGATTCATTGTGTGTTTTGATATTTTAAAAAGGAAAAAGACAATATTGATTCCCCCATTAGAGGAAATTTCAACTCAAAATGGGCCTTTTAACTTTGATTCAAATTCCATGTCATCATGTGTTAGCCAATGAAATTGCTTTAAATTTGAAATACCATATAGGTCTTAAACACTTTTTTAATATAAATTTGGGGATAGGTATCATAAAAAAAACTACTTTTTTTGTTTGTATTTTCGACATATCTCCTCGTGTTTTTACTCAAATTTTGATCGGGAGAGCTCGTTGGATGCAGAATTAAATTTTGCATCCAACGAGTACCCACTCGGCATACTTTTGATGGACCCTGCTACCCAAAATACAAGAAATACATGAAAAAACGTGATGATGATGTCATCATCACGTTTTTTCAGATATTTCTTGTTTTTGGGCGGGGTCCATCAAAAGTATGCCAAGTGGGTACTCATTGGATGCAGAATTTAATTCTCCATCCAACGAGCTCTTTCGATCAAAATTTGAGTAAAAACAAGGGGATATATGTCAAAAATACAAACAAAAAAAATAGTTTTTTTTTCTTTTCTTCCTCCAAAATTAATAAATATTATTTTATTTTTTTAACTATTATTTTATTAATTCTTTTTAGGAGGCCCATTTTGAGTTGAAATTTCCTCTAATGCCCCTCTCAGTATTGTGGAATAATCCAACAATTGGTATCAGAGCAGGTTCCTTCACTACAATTTAACCAGGGGAAGGTAGATCCTATTTAAAAACCACTATGGATCAACAAGAAGGTTTAGCCACCAATAGAACTCCATTATTTGTAGGAGAAAATTATGCATATTGGAGTGTGAGAATGAAGTGCCATCTGATGTCCCTTAGATGGAAGGTTTGGGCAGTGATTGAGAAAGAGTATAAAATAGATGACCAAGCACCTACAGATCCAAAGGAGCTAGGTCAATATGAAGGTAATGCCAAATCCCTAAATGAAATACCAAGTGTATTGACAAACTCGGTATTTACAAAAGTTATGAGATGCAAGACTACCAAACAAGATTGGGATAAGTTAAAAATTATATATGAAGGAGCATCTAAAGTCAAAGAATCTAAGATTCATACATATAAAGGGCAGTTTGAGAGCCTTAAAATGACAGAAGAAGAAAGGGGAATACCTTCTAAGATTAAATGAGGTTGTCAATGCTATTAGAGGTCTTGGAGGAAAATTAAAAGAGAGAAGTTGTGAACAAGGTACTAAGAACGTTTCCAATGAAATATGACTCAAAATTTTCCACCCTAGAAGAATGAGATGATATTTACCATATGATAGTAAATGAACTACATGGAATCCTCACTGCATATGAAATGAGAACAGGGCTAAATGAATCCTCAAGAAAAGAAGCAGCATTTAAAGCCTCGTCCAAAAATCAATCAGAGAACCTACATGATGAGGGAGCTCTTTTTAATAAAAAACTTGAGAAGGGTACTGAAAAATATAAAGAAAAGTTACCCCTAGAATGTTTTAACTATGGAAGAATTGGAAATTTTTCTTCAAAATGTACTTACCCTAAACAATATGATAGTGATGAGAGAGAAACCTCAAAATTCAAAAAGGGTAAAATAGGAAATAAGAAGTCCTATGAGAAAAATAAAATTGTATACACCATGGAAGACAGTGAAGATGCAGATACAAGTGAAGATGAGGAAACTTGAATTCTATTCATAGGTCTAGATACTCAAGCTTCAAATAGCGACTCAGATATAGAAGGATAAGTAGAATTAAAAGCTGAACTTGTTAGCACTCTTGAAGAACTTGAGAAATGAAGGAAAAAGAACAAACAATCAAGTCATATCATTAGTGAGTTGGAAGCTCAACTTCTAGATGCCAAAAGGATTTGCGAAGACTTAAACCTGCAGCTGAAAAGAAGAATACAAGAATCTGAGAGACTTGAAGAGGATATCAGACAATTCAAGAAAAATCTTGTTGAAGGATCTATCAAATGAAAGTTTGAGAATAGCTCAAGGATTCTAGATGACATCCTGAATAGCCAAAGAGAATAAAGTGATAGATTTGGGTTGGGTTTTAATAAATAAAAGAAACCAGAATGTTTCTCTTTCACTAATCAAGGAGGAAACAAGAAAAGTTATGTTGAAGCACTAAAAAGTCCAGTTAAAAAGGAAGAGTGCAAGAAAGCTGCCCCAAACTCTCAAGATAAAAACATAAATAACATGGTTCCTAAGAGACCAAATAGACATTTGCAGATCTTTTTAGGTCATTGTTACTCTTGTAATAACCTAGGTCATAAAGCCTTAAATTGCAGAGCTTATGGGAAGGTTCTTGAAAACAAGAAGAAGTCATCAAGCACTAAACCAAAAGGAAATCATAACCTTTTTACAGTTCTTGAAAAATATCACATAGAGTGTTACAAATGTAATAACCATGGAAATATGGAAAGAGATTGTAAACTCATGACTCCTACAAGGAATATTGTTGCAATGAAGTCTCAAGACACAAAAAAAAAGAAGTATTGGAGGGAAAAAAAATAAAATGAAAGTTCCATGATTGCTCTATGTGCAACAGAAAACAAAAACCTATGGAACTTAGACAATGTGTGTTCAAAACATATGACCGGTTACCCAAACAAATTCATAACAATAAAAGATAATAAGGGTAAAGTCACTTTTGGAGACAATTTGTCTTCCAATATAATTGGCAAAGGAACAATTGTTGTCAATAACAAGATCAAAGCAGAAAACGTATTACTAGTAGAAAACCTCAAGCCTAATCTCCTTAGTGTAAGTCAAACATGTTATCAAGGGAACATCTATATTTTTGACTCAGAGAAACGTGAAATCAGAAAAAAGGACTTAGGAAGTTTTGTTGGAATTGCTATAAGAAATTCAAACAATGTGTACATCCTAGAAAATGAAAATAAATGTTACTTAAGTATGGTTGATGAAAGTTTCTTATGGCACAAAATGTTGGGACATTTAAATTTTGACAATCTTGTCATAATAAGTAAGAATGAAGTTGTAAGAGACTTGCCTAAAATTGTAAAACCTCTAAACTCAATTTGTGAACATTGTCAACATGGAAAGCAAACTAGAGCCAATTTTAAAACAAAAGAACATATTACCTCACATCCTCTGGAAATAGTGCACACTGATCTCTATGGACCAACAAGAACTAAAATCCTGTAGGGGGAATACTATTTGATGTTGCTCATAGATGATTTCACAAGGATGGCTTGGGTGACATTTCTCAAAGAAAAATCAGAAGCCTTTGGAAGTTCAAAATATTCAAGGAAATGGTTGAAAATGAGACACATATGAAGATCAAATGTATTAGATCAAACAATGGGGGAGAGTTTACTTCAAATGAGTTCGATGATTTTTGTGTGAAACATGGAATCAAGAGACAATTTTCAGCTGCAAATACTCCTCAACAAAACGGTGTGGTTGAAAGGAAAAATAGAACAGTCCAAGAAGATGCTAGAACAATGCTTAATGAAGCGAAGCTACCAGATGCATATTGGAAAGAAGCAGTATACACAACTGTCTATATACTTAATAGAGGACAACTCATAGTGAATAAGGAAAAGATCCCTTATGAACTATGGTATGGAAGACCAGCCTCAATCAAATATTTCAAAGTATTTGGTAGTAAGTGTTACATTAAAAGGAACGAGGATGATCTTGGAAAGTTTGACTCTAGTACTAATAAAGGAATATTTCTAGGATATTCATCCTCCAAGAAGGCATATAGATGTTTCAATAAAAGGTTACACAAGATTGTAGAAAGTGCATATGTAAGAATATATGGTATAAAACCAAGAAGTCATGATAGTGCCGAAAATATGAATAATGAAGACTTACAAGAGGACAAAAGTACTCACGATGAAGAAGAATGATTAGAGAATGAAGATACATAGTAAAGTGAAGAAGACTCCCCAAGACCTGATACAAAAGTTCCATCTAGAAGGATACATAAGAATCATCTGGAGACACAGATCATAGGTGGTAAAAATGTCGGAGTTAGTACAAGAAAACAACTATCATTTAATGAACAAGCCCTACTCTCAATAGTGGAACCTAAAATGTTTACAGAAACCAAAAAAAGTAAGGAATGGGTCAAAGCCATGAATGAAGAACTAGATCAGATTGAGAAAAACGAGACCTCGGAACTTGTCCCAAGACCCAAAGATAAAAATGTTATACGGACCTGTTGCAACTGCAACGTTCTCCCAAATTTCTTAAAATTTTGGACCCTCCTTTAATTTTTGTCTTGCTTAGATTTATTGAAATTGCTTGACTCTGCTGTGAGTTTGATCTTTTGAGGATGATTGCTGAATGAATATCTTTGTCTGCTGATGCTGCTATGTTTAACTTGGTTTTGAATTACGGTTGATTTCCTTTGGTCGTTGTTGGAAGGTTTTTGAATTATGAGTCAGGGCTGTAGTCACCTATGCAGCTGCCCTTGTGGAAGCTTTATAATGAATGACCCGATGTAAAGTCTGTTGTTCACTGATGCATGTTTTTCTCTGTCATTTTATTTTACTGTCAGCGTTTTTCTTTCTGCTGTCGGAGGTATTTTGTACAGTGTATCGGAGCCACTGTTCTCTACAGATCAGCCGTTGTGGAAGCTAAACGACAAATGTTCCGATGCATAGCCCCTAACCTGGCCGATCCCACGGTTTTATCGCTTGTCCTCAATAATCGAAGCAGTTCATAACTGTGGGCGGAAGCCGTGTCTATTTGATTCCTGCCATTGCGGTTCCTTAACAGACTAACTGTCCAATTCTATAATAGTTCTGACCTCTGATGTATCGAATCCCGTGTAATGCTTTGTTTCGCTAATGTTTGTTTTGCTCCGGAGCACCTAGACCATGGGTTACCCACCGTTGCGGCATTTTAGTAAACTAACCAACAGACGTTATGTGTTCCTATTCGACAATGAAGTTTTTATCTGCCGAAGGTTTAGTTTTCCTACCGGTGGGGTTTTTTCTCTCCCTAGGAGACACATTTCTTGGTTTTTTATCAGGTTTCAGGTTTCCACGTTGAAAGCGCAGTCTCAAGTTGTTACTGTTGATGCTCATTTTTATTGGTAGTATGATTTACATTCATTGAAAATTGGTTTGGATAAATGATGCATTTTTTGTGTTGATAGCAGACAGACATGGGAGATTTTCTCAGATCCAGTTGATGATTACTGTTGCAAAGAATTCATAGATGGAGGACAACTCAGAAGTAAGTTGTCTAAAGAAAGAAGCAGCTAAAGCATAAAGAAGCAGAGATGTTGCTCAAGGAAAAGAAGATAGCGGAAGTTTGAGATCAACATGATCTCAAAAGGACCAACAGATTACTGAGCGTAATCATTAAGAATAGTGTCTCAGGCTTGGGAATTTCATCAGTTACCAAGCCGGTCCCTTTTTACAAAGTGCCTTTAAATATTAATCTTAATTTGAAATATAACGTTTGTATGAATCATGAGCACTCATAAAAGACAAAATTGTAAGACTAAAACGTTTGGGGAGCCCAAAGGTCACGGGGTGGGGGCAACCCAAAGGTTTTTCTATTTTTGTATAAATATAGGGAAGTTCGAGAGAACCAGGACTTACAAGAGGAACTATTTCATTTTGCAATATACTATTACAGTTTTTCCTGTTGGAGAAAGCTTTGGTGGAATGTTCAAATGTTGTTCAATGGATGTTGTTGAAGGGGAACTATCTTGTTTTCAACCTTTATTCATTAACCGTGAGATCGTTCTAACTTGTCGAACCTATGTTATTTTATGAATGTTCTCTGGTTTATTTTATGATAATTTCCACTATGAGTAATGAATGTTTTCATAGACAATGAGCTATCTTGTTGTTCATCCATCTATTCATGTTTATGTGTTTTGAATAAAAGAACAGCTACCTGTGATTTTTCTTCATGCATGAACAATTATACATTACTCATTAAATGATAATCTCACTCCCTAGGGACAGATTAGTTAGTTTTATTTCCAGCTGTGTGTGGTTCATATGCGAGAGAGTCTAAGACTAGAGGTAAGAACCTGTGCATCACATTGTGACCGCTCCTCGTATTCTTTATCAATCTACATTTTAGATAGGCACTTGCATATCATACTTAAAGTTAAAAACAAAAAATATATACAGTGGACAGGGCCGCAACCGGTAAAAACTTTTAATTTTTGTTACTTGACCTACGGTAGCCGGACCGTAAACTGAATGGATTCCCCATACCAAACAGTCATGGGCCAGTTGGGAACGTTGACTGGGGACAATCCCTTACTGTTGTTGCTTGAAATTTTATAGGCCTCAATAGTTTCTAGTGCTAGAAGGAGGGCCACCAGTGCATGGCTGGCCAAGGAAACCCTTTTCCTCGAAATTACTCTACCAGTGATAGTTTTGAAAGCAATTTATTTTCTAATCCGATTCTTGAAGAGAATAGAGAACATTTGTATTCTGTGGGAAATGAAGTTGTTAATGATATAAGAAGACACACTATGGATTATGTGAAGAAGATTGGAGGATTAACGATTATCCCTGACTTACCTAGAGGAGAATACAAGAAGAAAGACCGTCCTGTATTGGAAGACTCTGTGTTGGTTGGAGATTGGGAAGAACTTGTAGAAACAACTTTATAGGAAGTTGTTCAACCTTTCAATCAAGTAGTTTCACCTATACATAATCCTATCCCTTCACCACCTCACTCTCCACCCAGACTCATGGTAGGTGTAAATGCAAATCAGCCACCTAACCCACCAAATCCACTACCTGCTTGGAAATCCAGATCACCCTTAAACCTAACACCTCCTTTGCATGACTTACCTCAGGCTTTTGAGAAGATGCTACCCAAGTTTGACCCAAGTGAGAGGATCCTAGTAGATGATCATTTTAAAAGTTCCTACTTTTCCATAGAAGGGGTAAAGGGTGGAGAACACAAAGACGTAGTCTGCAGACTTTTCCCACATACCCTTAAAGGAGCAGCTACCTCATGGTATTTTGGTCTGCTTGCAAATTCAATCCCAGACTGGGATAATTTTGTAAGGATATTCAGAAGCAAATATGCATCCTAGAAAACTCATGCAGCTCTCATGAAAGGGCTGTGTGCTTCAAAGAAAGAAAGAAAAGAGAAGGTGCATAGTTTTACTCAAAGGTTTGTAGCCTATCTTAAAAAATTTTCTGAAACTGACAGACCCCCAGATAAAGTTCTGATTGAATATTATACTTCAGCTTTGAGACCTGATTTGGCCATGTTTGTCAAAATGAAATCCAAACCTACGCTAACAGAGACTTATGAGGAAGCCGAGAGAGTAGAAGCTGAAAAGGAAAGCATAGAAGATTACCCAAAGCAGTTAGGAGAAATTGTTTTTGGGAAGAAATCTTTGTCATTTACTAAGCCTAAAGATGAACAGTCACAATATTTTTAAGGAATGGTGAAGATGATGTAGAAGCTTTCCAACAGAATAATAGATTTGGAAAAGGAGAAGGAGGCTCAGAAGTCTTACAAACCTTACTACAAGAAAAGAGAGGATAACAATCAATCCAAACCGCCTCCACATGGTCTTGCATCAATGAACTTAATGGAAGTAGGTATGGATAACTTTTGCACTTTTCACCAGTAGCCCCATTTTGAAAAAAATTGTCCACAATGGATAAATTCAATGACATTAGTGATGAATCAGCTGTTGGACTCAAAACTAACAGAAGCTAATGATGAGGAAGAAAATGATAACGAATCAACAGAAAAGCAAGAGGATGATGCCATGGTTTTATGGGATTGTGTCTCAATGTTTTATACTGAAAAGGAAAGTGATTTAAGACATGAGGATATATTAGAAGCAAATGTGACAACGAGAAGCCAAGGGCTAATAAAAGAAGACAGGTTAATAATCTCGAAAATTAAGAGACTTCAGAAGAATATAAAGAAATTTCAGAAAAGCACCCCGACTAATAAAATTCCTGAGTTTACTATTACCAGTCAAAATCCAAAGCAAGCCAACATGCCTACTAAGCCCATTGAAAATAAAACCGATAATATAAAAATGAATCTCATAGAACATAAAATGGAGTATGACATTGTGGAGGATATCAAGAAGGTAAAGGTAAATATTTCACTATTTGAGATGTGTAATGTCCCACGGCAGAAAGAGAAATTATTGAAAGCACTTGAAATGCCTGAGGAAAAGCTTCCCACCGACAATTAACCCCAAGAAGAAGAAATCGGTGAAGCAAGTGTGGAAGGTAAGCCTAAATGAAAAAATCCACCTTTTCTCCTTACTTTCGAAATTTTCAACCATAACGTGCACAACTGTCTAGTAGACTCAGGGGCATCAGTAAAGGTTATGCCACTGTAAGTCTGCAAGAAGATAAATGGACAGCCCAAACCATCTACCTGGAAGGTCATTCAATTAGACAGAACAAATGTGCAGGTAATTGGGGAAATGGAGGATGTTTTAATTCGATTATCTTCAAATGAAAAGGTATGTCAGTTCATTGATGTTGTAGTAGCAGCCATACCGAGGCGTATGGACTTGTTTTGAGTAGGGATTGGTCAGCAAAGCTGAATGGATATTTTGCATCAGACTGGTCACATCTGTGGCTACCTTATAAAGGAAGTCCAAATCAAATTAAATTTATAAGAGAGCTCCACATGAAACACAATGTCACTCAGTTAGAAGGTAAGAATGAACCAGTGAATTTTGTTTTGGGGAACTACTTCGTTGAGCTAGAACCGAGAAATTACCAAGCGGGAGAAGCCAACAGTACATCAGACACCCAACCTGATCTCCTACGATTTTCGTGGGTTGATGAAATTGATTGTAAAATAGTAGATTTAGCTTTAGATGTAGATGTTGATTCATGTATAGTAGTAGTATATGATTTTTGGACACTCTTCTTTGATGGATCTAAAACTTTGGAAGGATCAGGAGCTGGCTGTGTCCTGATTAATCCTAAGAAAAACAAACATTTCCTTTCATGTAGGTTATAGTTTGAATGTACCAATAACACAGTCGAATATGAAGCATTAGTTCAGGGACTAAGAAAAATGATTGAATTAAAAGTAGAAAATATGAAAGTGTATGGGGATTATGAAATAATTGTAAAATAGATTCGAAATCAGATACATTGCATTTCCCCTCATTTAAAAGCTTATCAAAATGAAGTGTGGGATTTGCTTAAATGTTTTTGCGCATTTAATATTGTATCGATTCCTAGACTAAATAATGTAGCAATTGACTTGTTATCCACCTCAGCTATGAGGCTTGTACCCTCTAATAACAGGTGTTCTATTGAATTACTTTTCAGGCCTTCTGTTCCAGACATGATTACAAATTTACGATTGTTTGATGACGATCAACAGATTCTGGAATGTTTGACAAATGATGAAACCTTCAAAGGGAAATCATTGATGATAAAGAACATCAAGCTGAGCTAAAATTCGACAATTTTACTCCTAAAGGAGTCAGGACTTTAGAGCGAATGTTTGATCTAAACTACAAATTCAGAAGGCCAGTAAATGTTAAGACTCATAGCTCGTCTTTACAATTTGAGTTGATTAATTTAGGAACTGAAATTGAGCCTAAATATGTGAATTTGGGAAAGTGTTGCTCCCCAGGTGAAAGAAATACTTTCATTAGTTTGTTCAAGAAATACAAAGATGTGTTTGCTTGGACATATGAATATTTGAAAACATATGACACCAATATTATTCAGCATGTCATCCCTATTAGGACTGGGGTCAAGCCTTATTAGAAGCCTTTGAGGAAAATGCATCCAAAACTGGAGCCTCTAATTCAGAATGAAGTAAAGAAATTGTTGGATGCTAAAATTATTTTCAAAGTCAGACACTCAGAATGGGTTTCAAATCTAGTACCAGTAAGGAAGAAATCTGGAGAAATTAGGCTATGTGTGGATTTCAAAAACTTAAATCGCGCTTCAGATAAAGACAATTATCCAGTTCCACCCATGGAATAGATATTGCAAATGGTTTCGGGTTCTGAGTTATTTTCTTTATTAGATGGATTCTCTGGTTACAATCAAGTGTTAGTAGCTGAAGAAGACAGACTCAAAACTACATTTAGAACAAGATGGGGGACTTTTTCTTACAGAAGGATGCCTTTTGGACTCATAAATGCTGGAGCTACTTTCCAAAGGGCTATGGATATAGATTTCTATGGTCTTATTGGCCACAGTGTTGTGGTATACCTCGATGACATCACAATATTTTCAAAGAAAAGAGAAGAACATGCATTTCATCTAAAGCAGATTTTCGAGCGTTGCCGAAAATATGGTATCTCGCTAAAACCCAAGAAGTGTGTGTTGTTGTTATAGAAGGAAAGATACTAGGTCACGTGGTATCTAAGAAGGGGATCTCCATAGACCCAGAAAGGATCAAAGCTATCGAACAGATCCCCTTACCCCATAACAAAAAGGGCATGCAATCATTTATGGGGACAATAAATTTCATGCGAAGGTTTGTGCCGGATTTTGCCCAAATTGTTAAGCCTTTGCAGCAAATGGTGAAACAAAGTGTACAATTCAAATGGACTGATGCAGAGAAGAATGAATTCAGTAAAATAAAGACATCTATTGCTCATGCACCCTCTCTCAAAAGTCCAGATTATATGAAAGATTTTATTTTGTACACTTTCGCATCTGACGATTCACTAGCAACTGTGCTTACTCAGAAGGAAGATGGGGGAGATGAGTTCCCCATATCATTTATGAGTACTGGTTTGCAGGGGGCCAAATTAAATTACCCAGCTGTGGACAAGCAAGATTATGCAGTCTTCAAAGCGGTAAAACAATTCAAGCCATACATAAGAACCAGACAAAGGTAATAGTTCCCCACCCATCTGTGAGGTCTCTTTTCGTGAAAAAAGAATTAGGAGAAAGAAGAGGCAACTGGGTGACAAATTTGCAAGAGTATGACCTCGAATTCAAGCCAAAATCCATCATTAAAGGGCAAGGACTGTGCAAACTAATGGCTGAAGGCAACAGTATTGAAGAAAACAATTGGGAAAATGAAGCAGAGTTACATATGATGGATGTATGTCCTCTTTTCACAGCTCCAGATTCCTAGTACCGAGACCTTGTTCATTACCTTCAGGAGAGTGTGTTTCCAGAACATTGGAATTCCAAGCAGCAAAGAGCGTTTCACCTTAAATCAGCTGCGTATCAGATCATTGATGGAATTTTATTCAGGAAAAATTATGATGGAGTCCTTCTCAGGTGTTTAGAGAAGGAAGACGCAAAAAGGGTCATAACTGAGTTACATGATGGGCCTGATGGAGGCCATTTTTTCAGAGATACAAAAGCACATAATATTCTCAGATCTGGGTACTATTGGCCCATGCTATTCAAGGATGCTCATGCGCATGTTAGAAAGTGCGATATCTGCTAGAGGTGTGGGGGAAGACAAGCCAAAGTAGCAGGACCATTGAAGCTAGTTATGATAAAGGAACCATTTGAGCAGTGGGGAATTGATATCATTGGAGAAATAAAACCAAATTATTCCTTGTAGCACAAATATATTCTAACGGCAACCAACTACTTCACTAGATGGGTTGAATCCATTCCGCTACGTAAAGTCAATGAAGATGCGGTCATGAATTTCTTGCAGGATCATATTATGACTAGGTTTGGGGTTCCAATTTCCCTGGTTTTCAATAATGCTATTTATTTTTCTTCTATTAGATTAACTCCATTCGCTCATGAAAAAGGAATTAAGTTGCATTATTTAGCCAACTACTACCCACAAGGAAATGGTTTGGTAGAATCTACGAACAAGAATTTGATTAGGATCTTGAAAAAGACTGTCATAGAAAACCAAAGAAGTTGGCATTTAGCATTACCGAATTCTCTTTGGGCTGATAGGGTCACACCCAATAATTCCTTAGGTGTGTCACCGTATACCCTTGTTTATGGAAAAGAAGTTATACTTCCTCATAACATTATGCTACCATCCTCCATAATAGCCCAAGAATCTAGAGGCACAGACAACAAAATCCTACAACTGAGAATTTATAATATTTTGAAGGTCGAAGAGTCTAGATCCAAGGCCAAGGAATGTTTTAAGCAGCAGCAAGAAGTAGTGAAAAGGTGGCTTGATAAGCACAAAGCTGGAACAAAGGAATTTGAAGTGGGAGACCTGGTTCTTAAATGGGATCACCCGCATAATGAAAAGGGAAAGCACACGAAGTTTCAACAGTTATGGGTAGGCACTTTTCAGATTGCGGCAAAACTTGACCCCTCAACCTATAAATTGCAAGATTTATAGGGGTGGGAAGAGAACTTGCAAGTTAATGGTTTAGTTCTCAAGCCTTATTTTTCTTGATTTTTTGTTTTTGTTTTGTACATAAATAATTTTATTTGGTTGATTATTGCTTGTTTTTAGTTAAAATTTATTTTTGATTTCAATAAAAGAGGCAAATTGTTGGTTGCATGGAGTCTCAGAGTTCTAGATTAATTGAAATCTTTGGGTATAAGACTGTATCCTTTTGTTTGAATCTGATGGAATTTATTATAGTAAGTAGTTTTCCTAAATGGCTATGAACACATTGAAGTCCTGCTTAATCCCTGAAAGATAACTCAGGATCAAGAAGTCTAGAATACTATTTCGAGGCCCCATCCATTTCACATCTAAAATTTCCTAAGGTATGACAGCAAAAGACCCATGGAAAGGAAGTAGGGTAAACAACATATTAGATATAAATGATCCCATGCCAAGAATTGAAAGCCAAAAGGCTAATAAGAGTAAAAAATCCTAAGAAAGCAATATGTATCAAACAAAGTACTGAATCTTATAAGTGCAAAATTGCCAAAAGTTCTTCTTCGTCCATGAGCTTAAAATTAAATACATCTCTCACACAAAAGGACACTATGGATAGAAAATCCTGAATAAAAAAATTCAGAAATAAAGGCATGAGGAGGACTCAAAGGAACAAAAAGTTCACAAGCACACAAAAGTGCAAAATGGCATGGGAATGAGGAACAAATGAATATTTCTGTTTGCCATGTGTTACAATTCTGTGGTGTCTAAGCTGGAAGCTACTCGAAGACCAAGGTAAAATGAAACTCATCTAATTGGCCTCAAAAGAGTTATCTTGACTTTGAAGTCTTAGTTTCCATTTCCTAAATAGGACTATCACCAATGATTAAAAGTAAATATATTTTCCATTGTGGGAATCCAGACATCTAGAAGAATTCAACATGTTGGTTTTATTGCTAAACAGTCTGTTGCTTAAGGAAGAAATTATCTAGAGATCTGGGTTCACCAGGTAGTCGCCATTTGTTGTAGCTGCAATGTTCTCCCAAAATTCTTAAAATTTTGGACCCTCCTTTAATTTTTGTCTTTCTTAGATTTATTGAAATTGCTTGACTCTGCTGCGAGTTTGATATTTTGAGGATGATTGCTGAATGAATATATTTGTCTGCTGACACTGCTATGTTTAACTTGGTTTTGAATTACGAGTGATTTCCTTTGGTCGCTGTTGGAAGGTTTTTGAATTATGAGTCGAGGCCATAGTCACCTACGCAGCCACCCTTGCAGAATCTTTATAATGAATGACCCGATGTAAAGTCTGTTGTTCACCGATGCGTGTTTTTCTCTGTCATTTTATTTTACTGTTAACGTTTTTATTTCCGTTGTCAGAGGTCTTTTGTACAGTGTATCAGATCCGATCTTCTCTATAGAGCCGCCATTGTGGAAGCTAAATGATGAATGTTTTGATGCATAGCCCCTATCCTAGTCGATCCCGCGGTTTTATCGCTTGTCCTCGTTAATCGGAGCAGTTCATAACTGTGAGCAAAATCCGTGTCTATTTGATTCCCGCCATTGCAGTTCCTTAACAGACTAACCTTCTGATTCTATAATAGTTCTGACCTTCGATGTATCAAATCCCATGTAATGCTTTGTTTCACCGATGTTTTGTTTTGCTCCGGAGCACCTAGACCATGGATTACCCACCGTTGCGGCGTTTTAGTAAACTAACGGACAGACGTTATGTGTTCCGATTCGCTGATGAAGTATTTATCTGCTGGAGGTTTAGTTTTCCCACCGGTGGTGCTTTTTCTCACCCCAGGAGACAGATTTCTTGGTTTTTTATCAGGTTTGAGGTTTCCACGTTGAAAGAGCAGTCCTGGGTTGTTATTGTTGATGCTCATTTTTATTGGTAGTATGATTTACGTTCATTGAAAAGTGGTTTGGATAAATGATGCATTTTTTGTGTTTATAGCAGACAGACATGGGAGATTTTCTCAGATCCAGTTGATGATTACTGCTGCAAAAAAGTCATTGCTGGAGGAAAACTCAGAAGTAAGTTGGCTGAATAAAGAAGTAGCTAAAGCATAAAGAAGCAGAGATGTTTCTCAAGGAAAAGAAGATAGCGGAATTCTAAGATCAACAAGATCTCAAAAGGACCAATGGATTATTGAGTGTAATCATTAAGAACAGTGTCTCAGGCTTGGGAAGTTTGTCAGTTACCAAGCCGGTCCCTTTTTACAAAGTGTCTGTGAATCCTAATATTAATTTGAAATATAACGTTTGTATGAATCATGAGCACTCATAAAAGACAAAATTGTAAGACTAAAACGTCTGGGGAGCCCAAAGGTCACGGGGTGGGGGAAACCCAAAGGTTTTGCTATTTTTGTATAAGTATAGGGAAGTTCGAGAGAACGAGGACTTTTTCCCAGTGATACTGGTCAGAACACATTGTAAGAGGAACTATTTCATTTTGCAATATACTATTATAGTTTTTCCTATTGGAGAAAGCTTTGGTCAAATGTTCAAATGTTGTTCAATGGATGTTGTTGAAGGGGAACTATTTCATTTTCAGTCTTTATTCATTAACCATGAGATCATTCTAACTTGTTGAACCTATGTTCTTTTATGAATGCTCTCTAGTTTATTTTATGATAATTTCCACTATGAGTAATGAATTTTTTCACAGACAATGAGCTATCTTGTTGTTCACCCATCTATTCATGTTTATGTGTTTTGAATCAAAGAACATCTACCTGTGATTTTTCTTAATGCATGAACAATAATACATTATTCATTAAATGATAATCTCACTCCCTAGGGACACCTTAGTAAGTTTTATTTCCTGCTGTGTGTGGTTCAGATGCGAGAGATTCTAAGACGAGAGGTAAGAACCTATGCATCACATTGTGACCGCTCCTCGTATTCTTTATCAATATGCATTTTAGATAGAAACTTGCATATCATACTTAAAGTTAAAAAAAAAATAATATATACGATGGACCGGGCCTCAACCGGTAAAACCTTTTAATTTTTGTTACTTGACCTACGGTATCCAGACCGTAAACCGGATGGATTCCCCATACCAAACAGTCATGGGCTAGTTGGGAACATTGACTAGGGATAATCCCTTGCTGTTGTTGCCTATGATTTTCCAGGCCTCAACAAGACCAAATGGGTTTTCAAGAACAAATTCAATCAGGATGGTTAAGTGATAAGGAACAAGGAAATATTAGTATGTAAAGGTTACACTCAGGTAGAAGGGATTTATTTTGAATAAACTTATGCCCTTGTGGCAAGAATTGAAGCAATTAGAATGTTTCTAGAACTCTCAAGCCACAAAAACTTTAAAGTATATCAAATGGATGTCAAATCTACATTTTTTAATGGAAAGATAGAAGAAGAGGTTTATATTGAACAACCTGAACGTTTCCTATTATCAAAAAACATAGACTACGTTTGCAAACTGAAAAAGACACTCTGTGGTCTCAAACAAGCTCCAAGGGCCTAGTTTTCAAGGCTGGACAACTACTTAAAACAACAAGGATTTAAGAGAGGTTCCACTGAAAGTAATCTCTACTTCAAAATTGAAGACGAGAATATGATAATTGTTGTTGTTTATGTAGATGACATCATATTTGGAAGTAATTTGCAAATACTAAGTGTAAAATTTGCTTCTTAAATGAAAGAGGACTTCGAAATGTCAATGTTGGGGGAACTAATATTTTTCTTGGGGTTACAAGTTTATCAAATAGACAAAGGAATTTCTATCTCTCAAACTAAGTACATCAAAGACATGCTTAAAAATTTTAAGATGAAAGACTCCAAACTTCTTAGTACTCCTATGATCATAGGTTGTAAATTAAGTAAGGATGATGAGTCTCTAAAAGTGGATCATACCATGTATAGATCCATGATAGGTAGGTTGCTGTATGTGACAGCTAAAATACCAGATGTGATGCAAGATGTAGGTTTGGTTTCCAGGTTCCATTCAAGCCCCAAAGAAATGCATGTAGCTACAGTAAAAAGGACTTTCAAATACTTGAAAGGTACTATGGAGTATGGGTTATGGTACTAAAAAATTCAAGATTTTATCTTAAAATAATTTACTGATGCAGATTGGGTAGGAAATGTGGATGATCGAAAGAGTACCAGTGGAGCAACATTCTTCTTAGGATATTGTTTGGTTTCATGGTTAAGTAAAAAACAATCTTCCATTTCACTCTCCACAACAAAGGCCGAATATATTGATTCTGCATCATGTTGTACCTAGGTCATTTGGATGAAGAAGACACTAGAAGACTTACTTTTGAAGTATGAACACCCAATAATAGAAAATTGTGATAACACCAGTGCCATAAATATGTCAAAAAACCCTATCATGCACTCCAGGACAAAAAAACATACCAATAAAATATCAATTCCTAAGAGAACAAGTGTCCTAAAAGGTTTTCAAACTGGAGTATGTTTATTGTTGAAAGCTAGGATTTCACATCACATTCAGCATGCAATGAACCCTCATACACAACCATCAAAGACAATTATTTGGAAAGGGATGTCCAATCCAACTTTGCATTATCTTTGGTAACTATTTATACATTATGAGAGAGGTTGGAGCAGTTGTACCCTCTCCAAATACTCATTTGTTAAGTTACATTTATCATTTAAACTATATACTTAAATAAATATGATGACATTTAGGAGGGAAAGCGGCCCCCTCTACAACTCCCCCACAAACAAAACATTTCTTCGTCTCGAAGAGAACAAAGAAATATGCATCAACATCTTGGGTCTCTACTAATACTAAAGTAGTCCTCACTGTGCATCAACCATGCATACCAGTCTTCATAGGTAACTCAGCCGCAACAGCTGCCAGCTCTATAGGAAAATACACGTGTACAAGGATCTACTGTGACTGGTTACTCTTCAGCCTCCATCTTCAATCTAGAAGTAGTCCATCGAAGTCTCATGCTCTCACAACGGCGGTCCACCATCCTCTTCTGCAATGAGGTATTTTGGTTTAAAGCCTCAAACTAGCTAATTTGACCGACATCTCCATCGATTCAAGCATGCCTTTTGGCTCTTCAACTATCTATGTCATTTCTCTGTCTTATGGCTCCGAGGTCACAACCGAGGAACAGTTTCAACATTTTGATACTGAGGGGTTTAAGCACACTGTCATCTTTTCTCGTTGGATCACTTTGCTATGTAGGTGTATGATATCTGCTTGAATTCCATCATCATCATCTTCTTCTGTCATGAGAGTTTAAATTTCTTGCAAGCTTGTATGTTTCCTGCTCATGTGCATGGTCTTAGTTGTGATCAACTACTTGTATTTTGACTGAATTAACATGACTCGACTTATAATAGTTGGCAAGAGACCAACTTGATTTACATACAATGGAAGGGATCGCCTGCCTCAAAAGAGATTCACGTTTAACCCCCTCCAACTCAATAACTTACAAAATAAATTTTGACCCCCTTGACCACAATAATACTAATATATCAACCATAATATGATGACTTATCTTCATTTTATTACCGACTAAACTCAACCACTTTATAATCGACCATAATTTAATATTACATATTCTTTTACTTTGCAAACATGAATATTTGGCCCAAACTATAATATCAACCAAACATGATGACCACTATACAACCATTGACTGAAATTAATCATTATAAATCAAATGAAGACTTCAAACCAAGATGAAAAGGATTTTACCCACATGATTTGAGGTAGAAGTTTCCAAGTCGTTGATGCAGGTTGATGGACAGACTTCAATGGTCAAGCAATTGTATATCGAGACTACTTATCTTCAACAGTACATAAATAGTTTCAAGATTTTGCTTGTCATTCATTTGTGATGCACCGACCAAAATATAACTTGTCTTATAGTGAACTCATCGACCATATATTGAAACAATCGACAGAACTACTGGTCATTGTAACTTGTGATGTATAGTTGACACAGATGTTATAATCATCATTACTAAAGAAAATGCACAGAAATTTGGTCGATATAGAGCACTAATCAAAATCAACTTTGTGTAGACCAGAAAAATAATAATCACATTACAATTACTGTACCATAAACTTATGCAAACTTAAAATTTATTAAGTGTATACTGATGTTAACGGTCGATGATCAATTTTTCCCGTTTGTTCGTCGAATATCTATAGGCTGAATGGTCAATATACATGCCAAGACGTAAATGCCAATATCCCACAGACCCGTCTCTCTCTCTCTAGCTGGCTACGAGTGATCGACTATCATATTGATAGATAGTAAACTTCCTCGGTTGACTTCTTACGAGCATAGTAAACTTCCTCGGTCAAATTCTTACAAGCATAGTAAACTTCCTCAGTCGACTGCTTATGAGCATAGTAAACTTCCTTGGTTGACTGTACCTATCAACGCTTGAATTTACCAGTGGGTTATTGATGGGGTGACTTGAAGGAATTTCTCCAATTTTTATCCACTTGAAAATGGTCAATATTAAGAATAAGCAGTCAAGAATATACCAGGTCAATGATTTCTCTAGATTTGATAATCAAAAATTTGAACAAGTAATTCGACAATCATCCACTAGACGAATTCAGTCTGAAACCAGTCGACAATATCCACACCCATCGCTAGGGATCTTCCTCAGTTGTTCAACTCGATAGGAAGGAAACCATTTTTTATATGCACTCAACATATTCAACCCAGTCGGTTAAGTGAGAAATACAATCGACTGTCCATAGATATTCTTCATCAGTCAACTCATTGATGACATCAGTCGATAGACAGCCGGTATGGTCGAAATGGTGCAAAAATTGCAGACAATCATATTCTTGGTAAGAAGGAAGTCAGGTGCACCCCTATATAATTGATGATCGGTGTTCACATGTACAAGTGAACTGATCAACGTATCTAGAAGTAGCGACTGCTCAAATGCTGATCAATGCATGATTCCTTCTTTGTCTTCTTCTCTTTAATCATCTTCTTATACTTTGTTCTCATTAGGAAGTCTGTTGGTTGATTGGCGTTATAAAGAATGGCCACGACCAAGTTTGCAGCATTCAACAGCCATTAGATATTAAAGTTGGGAAATATTTCATGTATGTTGCAGGATTTTCACTCGAGAAATACAATGAATGTGATCTCGTAACAATTGAATCTTAATATTCTTATTTCTATAATTCAAGCAGTCCACAAGTATTCCATGAGCATCTATCGATAAATTATTTAAACAAGTTGCAACCAATTTCGATCATGATCTGAAGGGAGAAAAGCTAATGAAATTTTTTCTCTTTCTCTAATGCTTCTAATGCACAGGAAGATTTTTAAGAGTGTCCACGAGTACGAAGTTTCTTCAATCCTGTGGGTTTACATTCCTCAGAATCTCTTTTAGGTTCGACCCAATCTTGTCTTGTTGTTGATCAAATTATTCTTCCTGGATTCGTATGATGTGAAGCACCCGCTATAAAAATGCCTTTGATCCATGAGTGGTGCACAAATAAACTTTGGTATTTGCAAGTTTATGTATTGACATATATCGATATCCCTTCCAACAAATAATATGGATGTCGACCAAAATACAATGAAACTCACATATTTATCATGGAAACAATGGTCACATGGACAGGATTTTGGCGATACGATAGCCAGAGATAGGTGGTTTTGATTTACACAATCCAGTAGCGCAATGCACATAAACATCACCCTTCCTCTATCTTTCACGTAGCATCAATAGTCATCCTCTTTTATGATAATAGTATTTTTTAGATTCATGAATGCATGAGCAATATTTTATCTTCACAACATCTTTAGTTTGACCACCTCCATCCGCTGCTGCTGTCACCCAGACCGGACAGAGGAGGCAATGGTGCCAGATGTTGAAAGCTAGGATTTCACATCACATTTAGCATGCAAGGAACGCTCATACACAGCCATCAAAGACAAGTATTTGGGAAGGGACGTCCAATCCGACTTTGCATTATATTTGGTAACTATTTATACATAATGACAGAGGTTGGAGCAGTTGTACCCGCTCCAACTACTCATTTTTTATGTTACATTTATCCTTTAAACTATATACTTATATAAATATGATGACATTTAGGAGGGCAAGCGACCCCCTCTACATTTACAAAAAAGAACAGGTTGTTGACATTTTCACCGAGCCACTACCTAAGGAATCCTTTGAGCATATTCTTAGACAGAAGATGGGATTAATTCCCTTACAAAAATTGTAGAGGAGGAAGCGCAACGCCGCAATCCCAAGCAGAGATATGATGACAGGGGGAGTTATCAAACAAGAAATCCTCAATAACATAATAGGTTATCCTTTTTCATTGTTGTCAAAGGGGGGGAATGTTTAGATGTTTCCATCAATTCCAAAGGGGGATATTGTTGATAATATAGTTGTTATTCATGTCAAAGGTGTTCACGAATGACAAAGGAATAACCAATATATATGGTAGCAGGATGAGTTCAGCAATGAGAGAGGAAAATTAGTAGAAAGGTTGATGACAAGGGAAAACAATAACAGGGTTGATGCTAATTGGCATGAAAGAGAGAGCATGAATTAATCAATTAGATCATTGATATTTCATGAATGGAATATGTTTCATAATAACCTTGTTGCAGGTTTTTGGATCAACGATCGATCACTGTAAGGATCATTAATAAACGAGACTTAAATCTGTGCAGGCTTAGATGGTTTAGATCACAGTAGGAGCAAATCCATGGTTGAAATTTTATTTTGTGGGTTGGAGTTACATATGAGATAACCCAAGATTGCCTAAGTTAATTCATCCTCACGATTGTAGATCATGTGGTGGAGATATGAAGGTTCCAGAGATCTACGACTAGTATGGATTTCGATGATTTAATAGTGAGGAGGATAAAAAGGGAGTTGGACTGTGAAATCAGAAACTAATCGCCAAGAAGGAGATCAAGATCAATGGACGAGGTTAATCGTGGAATAAGATCAACGACTATCAATGATTTCACTAGGAGAACTACCGCGGACAAAGAAACTTTTGATGTGCGCAATTTTTTTATGAAATATGCCTTATGTTATTTGAAGTCCATTGTTGATCTTAATCTGATGATCAACAATAATTCTGCTGATTCAAATCGAGAGGTGGTTAACGATAGAAACTAGATGCGAAATTTCTATCAAATCCACTTCACTTTGTTTGAAGTCCACCGTCGATCTGAGGAAATTCAAATCCAATAGTTGTCGGTCATTCCGTTGATTCAACTAGTAAGGTGGTTAACAACAGAAGTTGAATGCGGAATTTTAATGTAAACCTCTCTATAGTATTTGGAGTCCACCGTTGGTCGAGGTGGATCAATATATAATGGTCCTAAATGATTCCTCTGATTCGACTAGCAGGGAATTAATAACAAAGGATGGACACTGAATTCTTATGAGATCCACAAATACACATTTAATCATAGATCAACGGTCAAGAATACATTCAAAAAAGATCTACGGTGCAGAAAGGAGTCCATTAGTGGAGTCTGGATTATGGAAAGAAAAAGGAAAAAAAGTGGAAGGTGAAGAATCATGAAAAAGACTTTGGGAAATGTCACACTTCTGCTACCCAAAATATGAAAGATCGACGGTCCAAAAAAACATCTGCATAATATCGATGGTGCATAAATATTGGTTCATAAAGAGGAAGGCAGAGAATCGTAAAAAGACTTTGGGAAATGTCATAGGTCCACTACTAGAAATCCATAAGTTCGACGGTCTGGAAAACATTTGCATAAAATAAACGATGAGGAAAGATTTGTATGGAAAGCAGAAATCTCAAAATGACATGTTGAAAAATTCACAAACTCGAAATATGCAATCTGAAAGATTGATGGTCAGGATAGAACACGAACAAGATCGACGGTGCGGAAATATTGGTTTGGAAAGTGGAAATTATGGAATGATATTCGGAAAAAGTCACATATATATCCGATATCTGATTTTTATCTTAGATCTACGGTCATGAAAAATCCTGAAATGAGATCAACGACACATGATGATTTCGGAAATAGAGATTGCAGAAGAACACGACTGGAATATTAAACTGTAAATTGATTAACAAAGAATTGTTTTAGTTGTTTTGTAGAATCACAATGGAGGTAGATGACTCATCGACTCATTGCTAGAATGGGGAATTGAGTTCTGATGAAGAGGTATGATCAAATAATGAAATGGCACAATGGTGAAGAGATGTGTCCGCAGGAAACGTGATGGTATTTATCAACAAAATAATTGAAGGAAATAACTTGTCTTTGTGATCATGAGTGACAGATTCCAAAAGTAAATGCAGTTCGATAGCAGACTGATAAAATTTAGTCCAGGGTGGTAGGGCAGTGCTAGGGTAGGATACAAGTCTACAAATGGTGTTGTAGCAGGAAGAAACCCAGGGTGTTGTAGCATTCTTGACTGTTGTAGTAGGAAGAAACCCAGGGTGTTGTATCATCCTTGTCTGTGGTAGCAGGAAGAAACCCAGAGTGTTGTTGCATCCTTTCTGTAGCAACAAATAAATCAATTTTGTAGATTCATATTAGTAATGAACTTGAATTGGTGGTTTTCTCTTTGAGGTTTCCACGATAAAATTTGTTTCTTAACCTGTTTGATTCATTGTTTGTTTTTTTATTTTAAAAATGAAAAGGACAATACTAATTTGGCCCCCCCTCTCAGTATTGTGGAATAATCCAACAAAAATGTTACTGAAAGATTTAAGGATTAGAACTCTTATTGGGGTTTTGCACATTCCATATCTAGAAAAAAAATGATATTTGTAAGATGGGTGATGTAAGTGTTCATATTATATTTGAAAAGGACACATGAAAGATGGTTTGACGACCAATGGTGTTGATGTGTGGAGTTTGGATTTGAATTTTGTACAAGCTATTGAGAATCACTTTTAACGATGGATGTAACCATTTTGTTGTTCTTGAAGATAGAATTGTTGTTCCTATGGAAATAATTATTTCTCATAAGGGTAGCAATGTAGAAGACATGATCCCTAATGTCCCTATAAATAAGACAATGTTATGGCATTAAATAATGAGACATATTGGAGAGAAGGGCCTTTGAGCATTACATGGTAAATATATGGTTGAGGGTGATTTCTCATTATATTTAGATTTGTTTTAACATTGTACATATGGTAAACATAATAAGGTGATATTCCCATCTGGTGCTACAGGAGCAAATGAGATCTTGGAGTTAATACATAGTGATTTGTTTGGACCTAATTTTTTTCAATCACTAGGTAAATATGTGTATTATGGTTCATTCATTGATGATTTCTTGAGGAACACATGGGTTTATTTCCTAAACAAATCTCAAGTTATCTATAAATTTAAAGAGTTTAAAGATATTGTAGGAAACTAGGAAAAGGAGAAAATAATTATGTTGAGAAAAAATAATGGTGGAGAGTTATGCAGAAAAGAGTTTAAGAAATTCTATAATAAGTGTGCAATAGAAAGAAAAATACTACTCCATACACACCTCAACAAAATGGAGTTGTTGAAAGAATGAATATGGCATTGATAGAGAAGGCAAGGAATTTGCTTAGTGGTGCAAGGTCATCATAGGAATCCTAGGTAGAATCAATGATTATTTCATGTTACCTGTAATTCGATCACCTACATCATCACTAGTTAACAAAACTTTGCATGAGTCATGGTTTGTTACAAAAAACCTCTCTTAAACATCTCAAAGTTTTTGGTTGTGATGTTTATGTGCATGTTCCAAGGGAAAATAAGACTAAGATAGATATTTAAGCTAAAAAATGTATCTTTATTGACTATAAAGATGGTAAAAAAGGTTATAAATTTTGGAACGTAGTAATTAAGAAGAATTTTTACAATGCAAATGTTGTATATAGAGAGAGGTTAAATTCCCTCCCAAATAGGAATTCCAACCAAAGGAAGAAGAGTCATAGACAATAGAATTATAGTTGGAGGGTGAAGAATACAAATTAACAAAAGGGGATGAATAAGAAATGAAGAAACTTTGATTCTATACTCAAGGAGACCAATTCATGAAAAAAGGAAACTAAAATGGTATATCCCACTCGATTTTCTCTCTATTTTTTCTCTATTGAAATTATTATTGATGATCCTAGAACTGTTAGAGAGGTAGTGGATTCAAGGGATAGTAAACTTTGGAAAAACACAATGGTCGAAGTATTGGATTCCTTGGATAAAAATGGGACTTGGGGATCTAGTTGAGTTTCTAGCTAAAACAAAACATATTGGTAGAAAATGGGTGTTTAAGTAGAATCTGAATTTAGAAGGTAAGGTGGAGAAGTGCAAAGATCTCTTAGTAGTTAATGGATATTTATAGGTGGATGGAATTGACTTTGATGATATTTTTCTCATGTTGTTAAATTAAATTCTATTGATTTTTTTTTGTCTATAGTTGTTTCTTTTTATCTTGAAGGAGAGAAGATGGATGTGAAGAAAACATTTCTGCATGGTGATCTTGAAGAATAAATCTACATGAGATATCCATAAATAAGGATATGGTTTGTAGGTTGAATAAGTCCCTTTATGGATTAAAACAATCACCAAGAATGTGGTATCAAATTTTTTATACTTATATATTGGTACTTGGTTTATCAAGAAACAAAGTTGATCACTATGTATATTCTAAGCATATTGATGATCATTTTATCTATGTGGTGTTGCATGTTGATGGTATATTGTTGATTGGAAACAACAAAGAAATCATCAAGGATGTTGATGTAAATTTTATTTTGGGAGTGGAAATTAAAAGAGATTGAGTCAACAAAAGACTCTAGTTGAATTAGAGGAAATATGTTGAGATAATATAGAAGAAGTTTAATAGGAAAGAATGTAAACTAGTATATGTATCTATTCTTATAGCTACAAGTTTATGTGCACATAAACATCCCCACACTCAAGAACATATAGAATACATGTCATGTTATCCCTATTCTAGTGATGTTGGAAGTTTGATGTGTGTTATGGACTGCACTAGACCATACATACCCCATGTAGTTGGTGTTTTGAATAGGTATATGTCAAAATCAAGGAAAATTTGGCAAAAATAAAGAGGGTCTTGAAATATTTGCATGGCACTTTAGATTATGAAATTTGATTCCAATGAATACATAGACCTCATACTGATATATATATATATAT
>LPNX010236567.1:285998-372483 GCA_001517045.1 Pseudotsuga menziesii
CAGTTTTTAAATCATATGGTGGAGAAATCAATTGGATGAGTAAGAGGGAAGGAATCCATGTTGTTGCAAATATTGTTTTTAGGTATAATTTTATTCAGAAAACAATGACAATATGTTGTGACAGCTCAAGTGCAGTATTTTTGGCAAAGAACACTACTTATCAGTCCAAGACAAAGCATGCTGATGTACAATACCATTTTGTTAGATACATGTTTGAACAAAACAAAGTATTGTTGGAGAAATTTTATACCTTGAAGAACGTTACAGATTCAATGACCAAAACTTTTAGTCCTAAAATTTCTCTTTGTATACAGAACCAATGGGCATTGTTTTCCCTAGTTGTTGGCTACATAAATTCTTTCCCTTTGTTTTACTATTTAAAAGGATATAACAAGTGGAAAAATGATATAAATGTGTTATATCCTCTTTGTAGGTGCCCCCCTCCCCCCACCTCTCTACTAGGGGTAATAGGGTGTTGGTAGGATTCCCGCAAGAAAAAATGGGTTTATTTTGGGTATGTTTTGAGTTTTATTTCCAATGGTAAACTATTTTTGCTTCATTAATTAGGTTTGTAATCTAATCTTGGTTAGTGGATTAGATTTTTGGATGCTATAATACTGTATTGTAAACATAAAACATAATACAATGAGATAGAGGGTGGAGAAACTCTCAGGTAGGTTTGTTTTTTTAGTTTTGGGTTTCCAGGGTAAATCTCTATGTACTGTGTGTGTGATCCATCTTTAATTCTTGTTATTGTTGTTGTTGTTGTTATTATTATTATTATTATTATTATTATTAGGAGTAGTATTAGTAGTAGTAGTTGTTGTTATTATTATTAAACATGTTTATCAATCTCTTCACAAACAAGGTTATTACAACATACTCAAATATTATAGGTTACTTATATGTCAATCAAGGATAATTTTAGGGGCGAATTTTAGCCCAGTGAGCTATTTTTCCATGTTTTTCTCCCAAAAAACATTCGCCATTTTGCATTTTTTGAAGCCCTGTTTCGCCCAACTTTGATGGGGTAAATTTTTTTCACCCTAAAAATCGCCAAATTATTATATAAATGATATAAAATCCTTGGAAATTAAAATATTTTTTGAAAAATATCATCAATAACTTTATAGTTAGCATTTTAAGAATTGGTAATATTCGCCAACATTTATACACTTTTAAATAAGTATGGTTCCTTAAAATCATCCCTGATGTCAATTTAAAGAAGTGTACTTGAACTAAAAGTAATGGGTTGGATGATAACAATGTCAAAATACTAATGGAACTCTAAGAAAATATATGCACGAATGAAAATAATACCATTATTTAAGAGTGCATTTCAACATACGACCAATGGCGTTGTAGACAAGATTAAAAATGAAGGTATAAGGAATAAGTTACATGAATTTAAATCTCATGGAGAAATAAGGTTTTTTGGGTGAAGTACGTAGACAAAAAAATTATAAACATCATGGGTGAGAGTGCAGAACAAGGAATCTAAATGTGAGGACAATGTGTCAAATACATATGTATGAAAAAAAATATGGAATTTCTATAAGTAGGAAAAGACCCCCAAACTTGAAATTCATTTCCACTTTGTGAGTTTGAGTTGTTCACGGGACATAGAAATTTTGGAGGCAATATCTTGGATTCCACTATACCTTTTTTTTAATTTTTTGAGTTGTAAGTTATAGTTCTCAACCCTATCTTTCATTTTTTCCATTTGATTTCATACATTATATTTTTGTGGACCTAACATAATCCCTATAATATTTTGATTGAATGCATAGTTATCAAGGGATTCATTGCACACAATTTTATTTCATACAAACAAGCATTGGTAACTCCAATTCTAATATGGATTTGAATTATGTGAATCATGTATAAATATGAGTGAACTTTGGTCTTCAAGTTCCAAGAGGTCCTTTGGAATTCACGGTGTCTATTTATTTTATTTTAGGAAAACGATTATTAACCTAATATCTACAATCTACCATAATCCCCTAGGACTATATATCTTACATTCCCCCCTTAATCCAAATGAGTGTTTGTGATTCTAAGCATATATTTTTTTAACTTTTCAAGCTTTTTTATTCCAAAAGTTTTGGTGAAGATGTCTACAGTTTTCCCACTATGGAATAATGCATCAAATGATAGTCTTGGCCTCTACATGATGTCTAATCAAATGGCACTTCATGTTGGTGTGCGACAAATCCTTTGGTATCTTCTTACACCACACAATATCCTTTGTTTCCTATACAACAACCACATATTACACCTCTATAGTGTAATCTATTGCAACAAACTATTTTCATGATCCCCAAGAGATAGATGTTGATCTAACACTCATGAGGTATCTTGAGGTAGACACTCCATTCCCGTTATCACCATCAAAGTTTGAATATGGATATATAATTAATTTTAAGTACTCTACCTTAGAATATTTAAGTATAAAGTTTTGAGTCCCCTTCAAGTATCTTAGAACTCTTTGTGCAACACATCATTGTCCTTCACAAGGTTTTGCAATAAATCGATAGGATTCCAACTACAAATAAAATATCCATTATAGTGGTATGGTAGATAAGACTCCCCACAAAAGGTTTGTATTTGGTTGCGTCATAAAATTCATTCCCTTTTATTGATGTTAGCTTCAATTTTCTTTCCATTAGAGTGGTAAGAGGATTACATTAACCATGCCATACTTGTTCAATAATTCTCCAATGTATTTCTTTCGGGAAATGAATACATACTTTGGATTTTGAGTCACTTCTATGCCTAAGTATTAGTGAAGATTTTCCATATCATTCATCTCAAAATTTTTATTGAATTATTTCTTTATGGATGCAATGTGTCTTTTGTTATTCCTTGGAATCAATAGATCATCTACCTAAACTACAATATATACAACAAATATTCCTGAATTATTGACAAACATAGTTGCATCATCAAGATTAAAGTGTTTGAAATCACTTTCAAAAGAATATTAGCTATATTTTCCTACCATGCATAAAGTGCTTGCATTAGGTCATATAAAGACTTGATGAGTTTACATACCTTCCATTCTTATCCCTTTCACAACAAAACCTTCTGGTTGAGACATGAAGACATTCCCTTTCAAGTCTCCATTCTAGAAATAAACCTTCACATTCATTTTATGAACTTTTGACCCATTATGTGTATCCAAATCCAATAGAGTATGAATGGTATCCCATTTTGTTGTGAGGGATAAATTCTCCTCATAGTCGATGCATTCATTCCATACAAATATTTTTTCCACAAGACTCAACTTAAATGCCTATCATGTGAGTCATTTAATTTGTACTTGTTCTTGTATATCCACTTGCAACCAATTGGTTTGGTTCCAAATGAAGTGTCCATCAAATCCCATGTCCCATTCTTGAGATAATCATATTGCTTCTACATAGATTATTTCCAATTATTATAATATGCAACTTCTTCAAAGGAAGTTGGTTCATGGTTAATAGATATCAATTCACAATCATATGAAACATCCATATCATTCACATCACCTAAATTTGAATCACATACATCACCTCCATCTTCTTGTCTTGTTGAATTTATGGTTCTTGTATTTCCAACCTCATTGGGATGAACAATTTCAGGTTTCTTCATGACCCAATTTGGAAATTTTTGTGAGGGTCTAGGTTAATAAGCTGATTGAAATGCTGCTTCATTCTCTTCAAGTTTCAATATTTTTTCCCTCTCAAATAACATCATCCAATTGAATGTCCTTTTCTAGTGAAGTGGTAGGAACTTATTCATGAGGGGGAGATGGTTCTATAAAAGGAGATCCAAATATTGATCCAAGATAGGGATCCCCTCTTCAAGATGTTGAAATAATGTAAATTCAAAGAATATTCTACTTGTAATTTACTTTATTATTATTCCTCCCTTGGGAGATGTCACTAATGTAAAAGTTCATGTAAAAGTCACGAGGTAAACCCTTCGTTGTAAGTTGGGTCAATAGTACCTAGAAAAGTTTAATACAATTATTATTGTGATATTTCCTAGTAGGTTGGGCCAGTCAGTTAGATAGGTTGTCCCAGTTAAGTTAAATGTTAGTTGTGAATATTAGTATAAATAGGGAGCCCCCCCCCCCCTAATTTATACACACTCACTCACAATTGTATTGCGCAAGAGAGAGAAACAAGGAAGGAAAAAGAACGAGGAGGACTAGTGTCTTTGGTGTTTTGGATCTTATGCTTGGGGTTTGGTCTCTCTCTCTCTCTTATGAGACCTTCTTCTTTGGTAATTACATTCTGGTAATCTATATTGAGGAAGTTTTTATGGGTTTTTCTCTTTAAGGTTTCCCAAGGTAAATTGTTGTGTACCTTGTTATTGTGTTTCTTTTAGTAATCCTCTTTATTTTGTTATTGTGAACATGTATAAGATGCATATAAAATTAGGAATTAATATTTAACATCATATAAAACTTAACATTTTGTCAGATTTATCCTGAAAAGGTCAACATTCATGAGGTAAATCTCTCTCTCCGTCTACGGACAAGAAAATTAGGGTTTTCTAGTAAAGTGGATTTTTTTAGTGCAAGTGACATAAGGAAGTGTGCCCATCCTAGGTTCATATTTTGGAACTACTATCGATGTTTTTCAGTGGGAATATCCTCTAAAACTTCAAGCCATAGTTCAAATTGAAGCCAGAAAATCAGAAACTGCAGTCCAGAATCTTGCAAGTCCAGTTTCAAGGGTTGGAATTTGGATTCTTCATAAACTAATTGTACCTACATACTCTCCTCAGTAAAGCACATATTTTTGTAATACAAATTTTATTTATGAGAAATTTCAATTTTTTTCATTTTTTGTTCTCCGGGACAATATGTACCCTAGCACTTAAGCTTGATGACAAGTTGGAAGACATAGAAATTTTTTGTGATTGGAAATACAAAATATGACTCATTCTAGAAGATAATGATCTTGCAAAGTTCATCAAGGAATATATGTTGGATCCCAAGGAACATGAATAAAAGGAAAAGTACAAGAAAGACATGATTAAATCCAAGAGGATCATAGCAGATTCTATTAAGGATCACTTGATTCCTCAAGTATCCTCCAAGGATACAATTAAGGAGATGTTTGATTCCCTATAAAGAATGTATTAAGGAAGATACATTAACCGAAAGATGAATTTGAGATCCCAAATAAACAGTAAAAACATGAGAAAGGGTGAATCTATCCAAGAATACTTCACAAGGGTCTCTCAATTCAAAGAAAAACTAGAAGCAATTGAAGACAAGATTGATGAATTTGAACTAGAAATGACTGCTCTCAATTCTCTTACTACACCATGGGACTCTTATATCTAGACAAGCTGTGCAAGGAAGGAAAGCCTATAATATGATTTCCTATGGGAAGAATGTGTTCAAGAGGAAGATAGAGTAACTAACAGAGAATCACTACTTAGAGATGATGACCATGCTCTAGCTACCCATACTATAAGAAAAGGAAAACATCATTTCAAGAAGGAAACTGATAAGGGGTCTTATCCTCCTAAGAAGTTTCAAAAGAATAAAAAGGGATATTACAAGGATAATGATTTCTCCTCTTACCAATGTTACCATTTTGATAAGATAGGACACATTGCAAGAAATTGTCCAACAAAGAAAGAAGAATATAAGAGGAAGAATAAAAAAAGACATCATGCTTATTTAGTAGTAGAATAAGAAGAAGCAGAAGCAGAAGAAGAATAAGAAGAACCTCCCAAAAAGTTAGCAAAGAAAGAATTTGAAGAATATATTTTATTCTCCTCGCTTTTCGGTTCTATAACACTTGGAAGTGACACATGGATGATTGATAGTGGAGATTCAAAGCACATGGAAGGTAAAAAAAGGACTCTCTCCAATTTTAAAGAAAATGACTCTCCTCAAAAAGTTTAACTAGGAGATGACTTTCAATATCCCATAAAGGGAATAAGAGAAGCCACATACAATCTTGATTCAAGAACCCTGATGAAGATGAAGGATGTGATATATGTGTTAGGATTGAAGAAGAAATTCATTTCTATTTCAGCCTTAGATAAGAAAGGATTCGGGGTTTTCTTTATAGACGGTGAAGTACTTATGTGGCGTGGAGGTAAATCTCTAGAAGATGCATCAATCATTGGAACAGAATAAGGTGGTTTGTATAAACTAAAAGGTCACACATAAGCGGCCTTGATTCATGATAGCATAATTCCATGTAAACTATGGAATAGAATACTTTCTCACATAAACTACAAAGCCTTACCAATTGTGATAAAGGTAGCCACATGCCTACCAAATCTAAAGATTGATCATGAAGGAGTATGCAAATGATGTGTGAAAGGAAATAACATAAATAATCCATTTCCAAAGAGCGACACCAAGTCAGGAAGAATATTGGAACTTATACACTCAAATGTATGTGGTTCAATGCCTTCAACATCTTTAAGTGGGTATGTATATTATGTAACATTCATTGATTATTACTCGTAATACTTGGGTTTAATTTTTGACATAAAAATATAAAGTGTTTGGAAAATTCAAGGAATGCAAATCCTTGGTAGAGAATATTTCAGAATGAAATATCAAGACACTAAGGTCAGATAATTGAGGAGAGTATACTTCAAATTAATTTGGAAACTTTTGAAAATATGTATGGACTAAGAGGGAACTTACCACTCCCTATAATCCACAATATAATGATGTTGCTGAAAGGAAGAACCAAACTATTATGGAAGTAGTGAAGACTATGATCCATGATCAAGATCTTATTATGCACTTATGGGATGAAGCAACAAGGACATCAATATATGTCCAAAATATAATATACCATGGTGCATTTGGGTTCAAAAATGCTGAATAAATGTTCATAGGAAATAAACCAGAGTTAAGTCACCTTAAGATATTTGGTTTTCTAGTGTCTGTTCATATTCCAAAAGAGAAAAGAACCAAGTTGGATCCTTCCAGAAATAAAGGAATATTTATTGGATATTGTGAGGTCTCTAAGGCCTTCAAAATCTATATACTAGGCTACCATCATATGGAAATTAGAAACGATGTAACATTTGATGAAGATATATCTCTTAAGAAATCGATAAAGTGCCAACTTGAAGAAACATATGAATAAGTTGTAGAATTCAAGAGTTTCAGAACCAATGAAAGAAATTGCACCTTCTCTTGATGATGAGATTCTGGAAGAGCATGATATGTTGGATCCCTAAGAACTTCCCCACATGAATATCTTTCACAAGAGAAAGCCATCTTGGGCTTGTGATATTATTCAATATGCAGAAAGGTATGGTTCTCTAGAAGGCTGCACAAGGTAGAGAAAGAAGCCAAATCCATTTCCTAGTTATGTGTATTTGATGTGTGATCTTGTAGACAAAGAACCTACTTGTTTTGAAACATTGGTTCAAAAGAGAGAATGGGTAGAATCCATGATGGATGATGTGTGGGGGTTAGTTACCAAACTAGAAGATAAAAGTGTGGTGTCTTACAAATGGATCTATGAGATAAAACACACTCTCATTGGAATTATTGAGAAATACAAAGCCATATTTGTTGTCCGTGGATTCTCTCAAAGTGAAGGAATCGATTATGAAGAGACATTTTCTCCTGTAGAAAGGTACACTTCTATCAGAACCATCCTATCACTTGCAGCCAAGACAAAATGGAAGTTACACATGATGGATGTGAAATCAACCCTCCTAAATGGTGTCATTGAAGATGAAGTGTACATAGAATATCCACATGGTTTTGAAGTCAAAGAAAGAAGGACACATGTCTATAAGATAAACAAGGCTCTGTATGGATTGAAGAAAGCTCCAAGAGCTTGGTATGGAAGAATCCATATTTTTTTTACGAGATTGGGAATTACCAAACATAAGGTTGATCCTAAACTTTACTTCAAGGTTATGGATGATGAACTTGTCATATTATTGTTGTATGTGGGTGATTTAATCTTGACATGTAATGAGAAGCACAAATATCAGAGTTGTTAATGCAAAAAAATGCTCACCTATATCTACATGGTATAAACCACACACATACATCATTTCCCTACCATTTTTCCTTACCTTTGACCTTCAAAACTATGGTTTACCTTCATTCTCTCTCAAAAAAGGCCAAAAACCCCACAAAAGGACAAAAAATATCACAAAAGAAATAAAAAGCTCACAAAAGGGCTAAAAACCCAAAAAAGGGCTAAAAATACAAAAAAGGCTTAAAAACCCACAAAAGGGATTAAAACCCTAAATAGGGTTCCAAAACCCTAAAAGAGAGAAGGGGACAAAAAAACCTATAAAATAGTGTGGAGGTCTCCATCACAAGATTCACTTATTCCTTCTTCCATTATTCTATTCCATGAGTACAATGAAAAACCATTATTTTCAAAGTACTCATATCATTTTTCCAATCATTCCATAGCCCCACTATCTCCCATATGGTACGTTGAGGCATCCTCCATACTAACCAGCCTATGGAGAGGCGGCCCATTTCCAAGTTTAGGCATGGTGGCCCATTTTCAAGAAAAAGAAGGTATACATGTCATGTTTTTGTTTATTTAGTCTAATTGTATTTGCTTATAGATTTTGTTTTACTAGTATTGTTTGTTTTTGTAGCTTTCATTCATGAAATTTACCCTTCTATCTCATTGACATAAGGGAGGTGCTTTTGCATGTAGCAAGGGTGAAAACCCTACTACAGTTTTGGCGACCATACCAGGTCAATCCTCTTAAATCCCTTGTTTTCTAGGTGTTTATTTTATTCTCTCACAACCATCACTGATTGGAACCTCATAAGGCCGATTTGAACATGTACGGAACCAATGTCTACCTCCCTTGGCCCTTGTTGGCTTGTTTTTAGTTTATTTTTTCCAGTTCCGTACAAAGTCACGACTTTTGGGCCAAAATCTATGACCTAGGTGGATTTACCCTCGTAAAGCGCAAATTTCCTCCTAGGGCAAAGTCACACATTTTTTTAGCAGTTTGAGCAACCCAGTTGCAGTTGTCCACCAGTTAAGTGTGACCTATATATTTCTGAGCCTAGTCGCCTCTATTTTTCCTGTTTGAGCGACCCAGCCATGGTTGTCGACCTGTTACATGTGACCTATCTGTTTCTAAGTTGATTGCTGTAATTTACATTCTGTATTGCATTTTAAAAAGTCGGTAATTAACTCACTTATTTGGCCCCTCCTCCTCTAGTCGGTCATCACCCTCTGGGGTATTCTGAGATACGAAGGGGGGTTGAGTAAGTTTAGTAATATGCATCCACTTTACTATTGTCCTCTTTAATTAAAAACAAGTCATGAATTTGGAGTCTATGGGGAGTGGTAGATCGTTGGGGGTCTCACGGCATTAGCGTCCTCCTTATTGAGCACTGGGCACTTGGGGTTTGATCTGTGGATCTACGGGTGGACTTGTTTCCACTTTGTTGATAGCCCAACAATCCCTCTTTGATTTGAAGGATACAAAGTTGGGGTAGTAACACTACTGGTTTGTAAACATAACCATCAGTCACCTATTTTTAGACCCTTGCATGTCTTGCACTTTGGTCAGATATTCTTTTACCTTTCAGACCTGCTTTGGTATAGCCATCTACTTGTTTCTTGCAAGAAATCCATTATATTTATTTATTTCATATTTGAAAGTAAAAGTAAACATTTCATACACAAGTGCACACATAATCACACCAATAATCAAACAAACTCGGTTCATGACCGTGAGTGAAACCTTAAAAGTAACCAAATTTACTTAATAACATTTTGGTTTGGGACATAAGTCTCATCTGCAACAACTGTGGGAATTAGTTTGGATCTTCCTAAAACTCATTGTGAGGAGTACCATAGGATCCCCAAGCAGCTAGCCAATGAGAGGACCTTCGAAGAGAAACGAGCAATGACCCGCACCGGATTGACTAGATTCCCACTTGTGAGGAAAAAGCCAAAGCGCTATCTTCAGGTAGTCTTGGTGGCCGAGTGACTCCTTCTGAGTCAACCGGGAAGCTGATTTAAAACGAGGTCCAAAATTCATTTCCAAGTTACTACAATAAGCCACCATTTCTTCACCACAATATTCCTCTCGACTTAAGGGGCACTCCCCTCAGTTTGGTTCTTTAGACCACCACCCTCAAGCCCCTATTCAACAATCCTCCTCACCTTCAAAAGGATACACTGCCTCTAATTCGAATTCATATTCCTACCAATCCGAGCCCATTTTCTTTGCTTCCCCATCTATCCCCATGGATGGTGTGCATCCTGATCCCTTCCACAGAGGGATAGCCAGCAAAGGACCCACGTCCTTGCCACCCATTGTTACTGGTATCCCTTCTAGTGGTCCCAGCACCGCTGTGCATGATGATGTAGGTACGCTACCCACTAGTAGCGGTCCTGTACTAGCTACCACAATTCTTACGATACCACCTTATATACCTGGGGGCAGTGGCCCATCCATGACCATTTCGACTATCCTTGATACGGGAATTCAACCTCATATACCCCCAGCCATGCATGTACTTCATTCTCCTACAAAATCCAGTGCCATTTCCGGCCCATTCTGAGCCAACCTTGGGTCTAACCTATCCTTTATGTTCATCTTAACTTGCCAGATTTGGCTAGATTAACAAATGATGCCATCATCCGTCAACCTCATTGCCCCCCCATGTCGACCAAACTTCCTTCAGACATCCCAAATTTTGAAGGAAAGGAGGGTGAGGACCCCCAAAACCATATTATGTCTTTCAATTTATGGTTTTCATCAAACAACATTGTGGATGACTCTGTTAGACTGAGGCTATTACAATGCACACTTACGGGTGTTGCTACGAAATGGTACATCGATCTGCCACCTTCCTCTTACCCCAATTTATTTTCACTTGCCTCCATGTTCCTCCAATACTTTCACTACTCGTTCAATATCATGAGAGAGTAGAAATCCTTCTATCCTATCGTCAGAATACAGCTACACATGTCACACATCACTGACCACATCCATGAGTGGTGATGACAACGTAGCCTGTGCAAGATCCAACTGGATGACTTGATCTTACTTGAATGGTTTCTAAAAATATTTCTCCTACCCATACCCAAAGACGTCACCTCTGAGTGGCCCCAAATTGAAGAGGAGGCCATCCTAAAGGCCCAACAATTCAATTTAATCTACACCAAGTTTGGGTATTTATATACCATCATACCAGATGCTCCCCATGTTGGAACCTCCCACTGCGATACGCCGGGGGCATCCCATGCTACAGATGGTATCATAGGCTCTATCTCACAGCACCCTCAGTACTATGCGGCACCCCCTATGATTCCACCACACCCAGGAAACACCCAAAATGTTGCAAAACCAAACCATATCCATGACTACTCACAGATGATGGCCCATTATGGAGCCTCCTCCTCCTATGCACATCCCACGCCAAATCGACATTCCCATGCATTGACTTGGTCAGAAAAATCATATTCGGGCCCAACGACTGTATTTGTAGCTCCCCCAGCTCCTCCGGTCTATTATGTGCCACCAGTGCAACACAATCTGGCTCCAGCCCCATCCCCTCTGGTTTCCACAGGAAAGGTTTTCGCTCATCAAAAACCTCCCAACCCACTCGCCCCCAATAACTAATAAGGGCAGAGTAAGAAAAACCGAGGATGAAACTGAGGTAACAATCAACCGCAAGGAGGGGGCCAACTGCCCAAACCCCCCAACAACAACGGTGCCAATCCATCGGTACAACAACCCCAATAGCCTGACCAGCCGGGAAAGAACCCACATTTATGGACTAATCATTTGTGTGCCTTGTGTAACACCTACAGTCACTATACACACATGTTCCCTCATATGGATCGCGTCAAACAATTTTTTCAAATTGAAGCTCAACAGGATGCCAATTCCATGACTTAGGCTCAACCCAACCCAACACCACCAGGTTGTCCACCTATGTTTCTCCAAAACCCATTACCACATCAAGGATTGGTTGCAACTTTAACCTTGGCCCCACCTGCTCCCACAACTCTCATAGCTCCTGTCGCGGCTCCACCTGCAGAGACTGGTGTCCATCACCTAATGACACCACCAACAGAAGATGTCAACCTCCAGACTCGACGCAACCAGTATGGCTCCACCACAGCCACTACTGACCCATCAGTGAAATCTACCTCCAATACTTCCAACATGCCCTCCACTTACCTACACCCCCCATAGATGGGGCGGCCAAACTTCCACAGTTTCCCATCCGACGTATCACCAACAACACAACTGCTCGATCTTCCTTAAATTATAGTATCGTTGATGACTTGACTCAATCACCTACAACCATGTCCACTCTAGAAGTGCTCAAAACTTTCCCAACGCATAGGAAAGCGTTGGTATCTACACTTGGTGTCGTGGATCCCTCCGACTCTAGGTTGATCACGTTTGATCTGGATCAAGGAGAACGCAGAATTCCATCCACCATATCCTTCCAAATTTCGGTCTGAATTTGAAATTTGGTCGTACATAGATGTATAGTTGATGAAGGGGCATCTACCTGTGTCATGTCAAATTTTTTCTGGCAGAAACTCAGGTCCCCTACCCTCCAACCATCCACTACCGCACTCTGCGCCTATGAAGGGCGCTCTACAAATGCCAAGGGAATTCTTTTGAATGTTCCTTTTTCATTAGCCGGTAAAATGGTTTTGATCAACATTGAGGTTATTAACTCCCAACTTGATTATAAACTCCTCCTTTGACGTAGCTATATGTATGCCATGAGAGTCGTGGCCTCCATCGTATTTCAACTCCTGATGGAAAGATCGTGACAGTCGAACATTTGAATTACTACGATCAATAGGGGTTGGTGACACTAGAACATGTCATTCCTACCATCTATACAACCATTGACAATGTGTCCATCCCTTCCTTATCTGCCATGGGCCTGGGATTTTTCACCGAAACGCCTATAAAGACCACCTTCCCGTCTTTACCACCTCCATCCACACCAACTAATACAACAAATTTTTGTACTATCTCTTCCAGTACCATCCATACCTCACCACAAAATCAGCCGCAGTCCCAACTGCTGTCACCTGGGAATTATTGGAGCTCCTTCCCCATCCACACGATTCCATTCCTATTCCCACCATTCGAAATCATGAGCAAGCCTGTAATGGCTACTCTTAATTTACCTAACTTTACGTTGGGGATTCTTGTGTGGTTCCTTGAACCACCAACCCCACCTCTGATGCCTCAGGTTGTGTTGACTCTTGTCCAACCTATTGCGGTAAAGTCACGCCCTCCCCCTAGACCTTTAAATACGGTGTATTTTCCCAAGTCCGCCCCTTCTCTCCCAAAGAATACTAGGGGAAATTCCACCAAAACGACAGCCAAACCTCAACTGAATCCACCTTGGGCTTTGTGCGACGTCCAAGGTCATGCAATGCAAAAATTCCTAGAGATACCTATCCTACGCACAAACATGTATGCTATGGATACAACTGATGACACTCTCGTACTCATTGTCTCAACTCTTCCTATAGTCAACAAGAAGTCTTTGAGGACAAACCATGCATGTGCAATTTTCAGATTGTATGGCCATTATTCTCACCATTTCCCAGACTTGGTCGAGTATCAAGTTATCCTTAACGATCTTTGGAAAAAATCTCGTGAGTCTGAAATCACTATCATTGAGGACATTCACCCTCTAACTTCCTCCTAAAACACCACCACTATATACACAATTTCCAGCTCCACCAACCCTTCCGTATCTGCAACCATAGATGATCCTTCTTATCTATCCAATTGTTGTTTTAGCAACGACGAGGAGATCCTTGAAGCCCTGTTGTCTCCTGAATACCCTTGGGATGATATGCACCATATTTCATTTTTTATCTCCAAGTAACCTCTATCATCATCGGATCAATATTCATTTGAAGCCAAGGACTTCATCCATGGTAAGGTCGATTTGTTCAAAAACCCCATTTTGGCTCCCAATGCCTTTGAAGAAGGAAACATGGACAACATTTCTCCCACAATTAAGGTCAATATATCAACCAACCCTGAGGTTGTTGAAGAGATCACTCTTGAAGCATCGTGTTCTCCTAAAGAAGTCGCTTCCTACAAAGCACTTTTTCAGGAGTTCCGTGATATCTTTGCTTGGTCTTATATCGAGATGGCTGGTTTAGATTCTCCTATCATTGCACATGATATAGGCACATGTCCTGACGTGGCGCCTGTTCACCAAAAAAAAATACCCATCCACCCTTCAAAAGGCCATTGCGGTCAAATACGAGATAGAGAAACTGCACATATCAGGTTTTATATACCGCATTGTGTATACCACATGGGTTTCTAATCCTGTTCCCGTAAATAAAAAACAAGGTACCATCCACATATGTACTAATTTTCGCAACTTGAATTTGGAATGTACAAAAGACAACTTCCCTACTCTATTCATTGACCAAGTCATTGACGCATGCACCGTACATGAAGTATTTTTGTTCATGGATGGTTTCTCTGGGTATAACCAAATCCAGATCCAAAAAGAAGACCAGTACAAGACTACTTTTACAACCCCCTAGGGCACGTTTGCATATCGTGTCATGCCATTTGGACTTAAAAATACTGGAGCCACCTTTCAGTGAACCATGACATTCTACTTCCACGGCCTTATCCACATCATATTGGTATACTTATATGACCTCATCGCTCGCTCATGGAAGCATTCACAACATCTCAGTGACTTACGATAAGTCTTCCTAGGGTGTTGCAAATAAAAAATCTGCTTGAACCCTCTAAAGTGTGTGTTTTGAGTCCCAGTTGGTCATGTACTTGGGATTATTGTATCTCACAAAGGGATTGCGGTTGACCCTCTCAAGGTTCAATCCATTTTGGATCTTCCCTCACCACGTACCCTATGCCAATTGCAGAGTCTTCAAGGAAAGGCCAATTTCCTTTGCCATTTCATACCGGAATATGCAGCAAAATCCCATGGATTCTTACGACTGCTCCATAGCAACATTTCATTTATTTGGGATAAGCACACACAAGACTCTTTTGACACATTAAATCAAGATTTGGCTTCCGCCCCATTATTGTCTACACCCGAATTCACCAAGGATTTCATTCTCTATGTGTCGGCATTCAAACATTCCATCGCTGGAGTTTTGGTCCAAGAGGGCGATGCTCAGCAAGACCATGTGATTTATTACGTTAGTCAAAATATGATCAGTACTCCTTTACGTTATTCTCATGAAGAAAATATGGCCCTCGTCGTCGTATTTTATGTTCAAAATCTACGCTATTACATCCTTCTGAACCACACTAGAGTCGTGGCCGATTCCAACCCAATGCGGTACCTATTGAGGCGTCGCCTCTTACAAGGTTGCGATGCCAAGTGGATAGTTGTTCTTTAAGAGTTCAACTTGGAATTTGTTGCCCCCAAAAGAATCAAATATTTAGCATTAGCAACACTAATGACAGACCTTCCTCTGTTGTCTGCATCGCCACCGATCATGGTCAACCTTCCTGAAAAATTCCTATTTGTCATTTCCACAAATTATCCATGGTATGGAAGCATCCTCATGTACCTGCGCACCCAAAAATTCAAGGCTCACCTAAACCACGAAGATAGATGATGAATTCGACACCAAGTTTCTCTCCATATCCTCAGTGGGATGTTCTATACCATCGAGGCATTGATACTATATTACGTTGTTGCCTCACCCATGACGAGGCTGAAAAATTCCATAATGAATTTTATAGTGGAGCTTGCGGTGGCCACCTCTTTGGTTTGGCTTCAGCCCAAAAAATTCTCCATGCTAGTTATTTTTGGCCTACCATCTTTGTCGATTGCACCAAGGTAGTCAAACACTGCCACAGTTTTCAACTCTTTTCCCCAAATTCAAGGACTTCCCCCACACCACTGCATCCCATGGTCACAGTCAGTGTTAGAATAGTAGAGTCAAGCTAAACTAGTTAACCTATCTAAGAAACCAACAACATATCATAAAATATAACATGAAAAGAAAAGGACAATAGAACACTGATATATGTGGTTCAACCTAATGGGATACATCCATGGGAAGGTAGTCTTCTATTATCTCCAGAATGTCTTCTCCAATCTTACAAGAGAGAAAAACACAAAGACCCCAAAGAATATAGATGATGTACAATAGTGTCACAATAGTACCACTACTACATCAAGAATACATGATATGTAGAGACTCACTTGACCCTATTATATACTAATAGATGAGGAGGAATTACTCTCACATATTGCATGTGGGATAATATAATTCTCCAAAATAACATATCTTAATGCAATACCATGGACAAATACTCTACACAAGTAAATACACCACCATATAACTATGGGTTAAATGTATTACTCTTTTACATAAGATTGTAGACAACTTACGACATAATACAAAGACATTATTACCTTCCAAAGAATATAATATATTCCAACACTCTCCATTAATAATGGCTAGGAGAAGGGCCCACACTAACACTAAGGAAGGAAGGAGTCATTACTGCTCCCCCTTGATGACAACTTCCAGAAGAACCAAAGCTGAAAAAGAAGAACACTTATGCTGATGGAATTTGACGATGAACAACCGTTTCTCGCTGAATCATGAAAGTGCACACAAACTAGGTTGTACGATGAAAGACCCAACAATAAAATGCCGAGAACATGTGATGTAATCTAATCGCAAGATGCCCAGATCACCACAAGAATCATCACAACCATACATGATAGCTGAAGAACTCTGATATAACATCCACACCGGTGTACAGATACCTTTTGACGGCCGATACAATAGAACATGTGGCTAAGAACACCACAACAATGTACAAAAAAAACCAAATGGCCAATACACATGTGGATAGCAGACATTCTTCCAATCAAGGTGCAATATAAATATATGTAGAAGACCTCAAACATCGAAGAAACAAGACCCCAATGGTCTATACATTAAAAATGATATCATATAGATGAACATCATGACTTTAACAGTAGAAGATGGTGCTTCATTACTTCTAGAATAAGGTGAAAGCCTAAACAGAGAACTTATATGCACAAGAAATTTTAAGATTAAAGCATATAAAGATCATAAAACAAAATTGCTCATACAGAAATGAAAATGCTTATATACCAAAGGTTAGCAAACATCATATAAAGGAAAGGAAACATAATATGATCAAATAAAATATTAACTTGCTCATTAAGGAAAATGAAGTTACTTTTACATATTAAGTGTCAGCCACAACATATAAATAGTGAGCCAAAGATTTCACTTAAATATATGAAAATTTAGTCATAAAGCAACTAATCTGAAGCATAGGTGCATTTCTATTAGTATGAGGTTAATATGCAAGAGATGAATGCCCTGAAAATTACAATGCTTCCATATAGGAACGCTAGAGACAGGTAGCAACAAGATAACCTCTGTAATAATAAGAATAGAAATCTCATTGCAACAAGAACAAGGTGCTCATGATAAATAGTTCAAGATTTAAAGATTGCTCAAAGCCATATAAATATTGAGTAAAAGATGATCGAAATAAACATGACATGAGATATAGATAAATTAAAATGTTTAATATGATCAACATATAGCAAATTATGATCAACTCATGATATCACTTATAAAAAATTATGAAATGACAAGTCACTAATGGTCTTAATCATGGGTTCATTTCTTGTTAACACTATGTAAATATGCAAGAGACCAAATGCCCTGGAAATGTCAATGCTTCCATATTGGAATGTTAGAGACAAATAACACAGGAACTAGATACAATCTTTGCAAAACATGAAAAAAAAACTATATCCCAATTAAATAACTTATGACAAGCCAAAAAATACGATATCACATAGATTAAAAAAATGATTTTACTTAAGAATTTAATTAGCAAGAGCATATAGTGATCATAAAGATATTACTTATAAAAGAATGAAATTGCTTTTACACAAAGGTCAGCAATAACATATAAATAAAGTAAATAATGATCACTAGATAACACATATGAGATTGTTCTTATAAAATTGTTTTTATAAACAAAACAAACAAAAGAACAAATTAATTATTAAGTATATTTAAAAAATATTAATCATTAGATGGTTTACAGCTATCATCATGACAAAATACTAGAGATCCATGTTCTTAAAAGATGCCAATATTTTGATATAGAAATGTGAGACAAATATATAGCAAGAACAATAAATAATATCTTAATAAACATGATTAGAAGTAAAACCTAAATGCAAAAAATGAATAATAGAAAACTTAAATACTTTACCGTACTGATCTGAATCTGCAAATAACACAGTTAGAAAAATAGTAAAGGAAAGAGAAACTTTTACTTACAACCCTTTGAAAAAAATGTTCCCAGAAAAACCCAATCTTCTATTCTGCTAGCGTAGGTGGATCCAGAATGGTTGTTACAATTCCAAAAACAGCTTATAATAAAAACTCCGGTAAGAAATGACTAAGTTACGACCTTTTTTTATAACTACCCTTTCTATTATCGAAAGAAAGCCCAAAAATGCTTAGTTTTCTGTTCTGGTCACGTGGGTGGATCTAGAATGGCTGTTCCAATTCCAAAATATGTTATAATAAAAAAACTGGTAAAAACTGACCAAGTTATGGCCTTTTGTATAAGTGTCATTTTTATTACCGAAAGGAAGCCCAGAAATACCCAGTTTTCTGTTCTAGTCGCTTCAGTAGATCCAGAATGGTGTTTCTAGTTCCAAAAATAGGCTATAATAGAAATTATGGTAAAAAATGACTGTAGAAATTGAACCCAAGTGATAGAACAATTGCAAATCAAACATGCAAATTTACACACAAAGGAGACTGAAATTGGAGCATAACACTAATATGCATTGAATAAGTGTACAATAGCCAACCTTATGAAGTCATAGTCTGCTGCAATATATAATTACATGAGAGATTCGAATGCATAAGAATGCCATTCGAAATGGTCAAAAAGCAGGCTTACTAAATCTACTCAAATCCCCCATAGGCGCATAAAGCAGTTTCCAAATCTACCTAGAGGCTCACAAATTGACAAAGTCAAGTAGGAAAGATAATAAGTGATGGAAAGAAAACTCATACATGCTTTTATTAGGAGAAAATAATGGAGGATGATGAGGGAAAAAAACAAGTCAACTACACCTAGTCTCACTTTCCCTTTTGCCATAAATCTCAATAAAGTAGGAAACTTAGAAGAAAAAACAGATATGCACTAGGGAGGATCTGGAATAAAGAAGACATGATAAATATGGTTTCCAAGATGTTTCCCAAACACTCCATGACTCAGTTTTAGCAAGTTTGACTTCTAGGACATGTGGAAGACAACTTGCATAGAGTGGAATATTGGAAACTAGGCAAATAAGACAAAAAATGGATTAATTAATGTCTAAGGTAGCTAACTATGGGTTGATTATTCTAACAACCCCCCTGAATCCTGAATTTATGAGTAAATATCAGAAAACTATAGGGCCTAGCAACAAGCCTTAGTCACCCTTTACATACTGCATGTCCATTTAACCAAGGAAAGAGGCAAAAACCCCAGTGGGAAAATCCTCCCTTAAACATGGACAGTAAAACAAAATTTGAAAATATTGTCATGAATCATGCTTCATAGCATGATCAGCAATCCCCAGCAGTGATTTGAGATTGTTTAATGTCTTCTCACAAAAAACTTTGGTGAATATGTCTGCTACTTGTTCTGAAGATGCACAAAAGAGTAGGTGAATGGTGCCATCATGCACAAGATGTCTGATGTAGTGCATATGGATCTCAATGTGTTTGGTTCTCTATCTCTGAACTGGATCATTGTATATTTGAATGGTACTCTGATTATCACAATAGATAATAGTTGAAAACTCTAATTCGAAGCCACACTCACCAAGTATCCTCTGCAACCATAAACATTGAGTTGCTGCATGTACAACTCCTCTGTACTCTGCTTCTATAGATGAGAGTGCTATGTCACTCTGTTTCTTGCTTGACCAGCTGATTGGTCCTTTAGAAAGCATGAACACATATCCTAATGTTGACTTCCGATCTGTGTTGTCACCTACCCAATCACTGTTAATAAACCCAATCAAATCAAGATCAAATTTAGCTTTGTAGAAGATCCCATGAGTTCTTGTTCCCTGAACAAAGTTTAGGATCCTTTTGGCTGCTCTCCAATGGATCTCATGAGGATGATCCATGTATCTTGAAGCCCCACTTACTACATAATAAATATTAGTTCAAGTGTGTGTAAGGTACAAAAAACACCCAATCAATTGCCTATACAATGTATTATTTACCATAGGAGAAGAACCTTCTCCTTCACGTTTAACTATTGAAAGGAAGGGAGTCTTTCTTGGCTTGCAATATTTCATGTTGAACTTGTTTAGAAAATATAAAGCATACCTAGACTGATGTACTTTTATTCCATGTTGGGATTGAGCAATTTCGAGACCCAAGAATTGGCTCAACAACCCCAAATCAGTCATAGAAAATGCATGGTTCATTGCATCATTCAAGGAGGCAATTTCTTTCTTTGAACTTCCTGTAATCAGAAGGTCATCCACATACAAGACAATAATCATCAAAGAACCATGAATCAGCTTCAAATAAACATTAGGATCAGACTTGCATCGAACAAAACTTAATGACAGCAGAAAGTCATCAATCTTGGCATACCAAGCTCTGGGGGCTTGCTTGAGCCCATACAATGATTTCTTTAACTTGCACACAAAAGATGGATTAGACACAAACCCTTGAGGCTGCTACATGTAAATATATTCAATTAGATCTCCATTTAGGAAATCACACTTTACATCCATGTGATGTACCTCTCATTGCTTTGAATTTGCAATGGCTAAGGCTAGCCTGATGGAGTCCATCTTTGCCACTGGTGCAAAAGTTTCATTGTAGTCAATACCATGTACTTGTGAGTAGCACTTGGCTACCAATATTTCCTTGTATTTCAAAGGTGATCCATCAGCAACAAACTTAGTTTTGAAAACCCACTTACATTGAACTAGCTTCCTCCTTGGGGGAAGATCAACCAGTTCCCAAGTGTTGTTCTTCTGGAGTGAGATGAATCCTTCTTTCATGGTTATTTTCCATATTGGATCATGTTATACATCTTCATATGTCTATGGGTATGATTCAACCATTATATATCACTTCTCTACAAACAAAGGGTCTTTCATACACAGGGCACTCTCAAACTGAGATCTAGTCCTCCTAGGATCACTAGGATTTCCAGCTAGTTCCCCAGCTGCATGAATGGTCTTTGCTTCCCATTTTGGTCTTGTAGGACTATCAGGATCTGCAATTAAATTATCATTATCAGACATATCAAAATCAACAAACTCATTTGTCTCTTCACTTACATTCAATGGTTCTGGTGGTGAAGAAGACTCTCCAACTTCAACTGCTGCTAAAGACTCTTCTTGGAACTGAATAGTCCTTTCAATGAAGGCCTTGTTTGTGCTCAAATTGATCAGTTTGTACCCTTTTGAATCTTCAAAGTACCCAACAAAGAAACACTCTTGGCTTTGGGGATGCAAATCCTTTCTCTTTTCAGTTGGAATTCTAGCCCAAGCCTTTGAGCCAAAAATCCTAAAATGGGTCACATCTGACTTGTGCCCACTCCAAGCTTCGAAAGGAGTCATACCATCAAGATGTTTATGAGGCACCATATTCTATATATAGGATGAACAGTTTATAGCCTCAGCCCAAAACTTTGGTGGCAAATTCTTAGCCTCCATTATACAAGTTGACATCTCCTTCAGTGATCTGTTCTTTCTCTGAGCAACACCATTTTGTTGTGGTGTGTAAGGGATTGAATGTTGCATATGAATACCTGCATCTTCACAATATTGAATGTACTCAAACTTGACATACTCACCACCATTGTCAGATCTAAGGATCTTGAGTCTCCTCCCAGACTGGTTTTCAACCAAAGCTTTAAAGACTTTGAAGAGGCCAAAAACTTCAGACTTATGCTTCAGAAAGTAAACCCAACAATACCTAGAAAAGTCATCTATGAAGGTCAATGCATATTTGGCTTGAATCATTGACATATGAGGAAATGGACCAACAACATCACTATGGATCAACTCAAGAGGTGCAGAAGTTCTCTCATGACTAGCTCTCTCAAATTTATGCTCTGGGTGTTTTCCTAGGATACAACCTTGATAGAATCCCTTGGAAAACATAATCTTTGGTAACCCTATGACCATTTCTTTTTTTCTTAGATCAGAAAGATACTTATAGTTAAGATGGCCAAATCTATTATGCCAAATCTTGCTTGCCTCATTAGCATCAATCAAAAGAGCAGAGGGGTTTGAGTAGGGTAGAAAAATGTGAAAACATGTATACCTTCGAAGTGTGATCTACAACTCCTTTTGCAATGACTTTACCATTCAAGATCTCTGTGATCTCAACATCATCAGGGGAGAAGATGACCTTCCTTGGAGACCTTGTGTGAGTCATCTGATACACTGACAAGAGGTTAGAGGCAAGACTTAGAACATACAATACATTACCGAACTTACCATGGTAAAGATCAATCCTTCCTTTCCCCAAACTGTCAGTGAGAGAGTCATCTCCCAACACTATTGGTGGACCTTTCAACATGTCAAGAGAGGAGAATACTTCCTTGGTTGAAACCATATGTCTTGAAGATCTAGAGTCTATGATGAAGCTAGGTGAGATTGATGTGCCAGCAACCAAGGCATGCACTCTCTCTCTGTCCTCTGAATTTGATCCTCCTTCCCTCTTCTTTGAGCAATCAGGAAGGGAGATGCTATTCTTCTCTAGGAGTTGGGTCAACATGTTAATTTGCTTCTTCATGCAGGAGCTTTCAGGATGATAGCCCTTACTACAGTATGTGCACTTGCTCATTTCTCCCTTGTTCTTCTTCTTCTGGAAGTTCTTCTTGGAGCCTTGGGGCTCTTCTTGAGACTTGTTCTTGTCTCTCTTTTGCTTAGGTGGCTTCTTAGATTTATTCTTGCCTTTTGAATCCACCCTCGAATCTCCAGTAACCAAAGCTTGGTATTTGGAAGGTTTGATGGTGCCCATCATCACCAATTTATCTTGTTCTTATGTGAGGGATTCCATGAAATCTGCAAGCTTAGGCATATTCCAGGCTCAAGCTGTCAACTTGGTGACATGGAAGGTAAAAAAAAACACTAAATAGTTAAGGCCAAGCATCGAGATTATGGCCAAAACTAGTTGATCTTCCTTCTTTTCAATTCCACACTATTTTAGCTGCAAAACAAGGGCTTTAAAATTGGAAAAGTAGAGTTGCATGGATTTAAAGCTGCTGGGATTCAAAGAGATCAATTAATTCTCGATTTAATGTCCTCTCATCTCATTTGTCTTACAAAAATCTCTACAAGCTTCTCCCACACTTCATTAGGTGATGTCAATCCATCAAGATGGAAGAGGAGGTCTCTAGATATGCTTAGACACAGAAAACCATAGGCCTCATCCCTCCCGTTGTGCCATTTAATTTTTGCTGCAGCTCCATTGGGCTCTGTTTTAGTTGCCATAGTCACCCTGTAGAGATATTTCGCTCTCAACAGTATCTCCATCTCTCCTTTCCATTCAAGGAAATTAAATGGAGTGAAGATGATCTTCTGAAATTGATCCATAGCTCAGAACTGTGCCCTTCAACCAGTAGAATGTGCTCCCAGTCAAGATGTCAAACCTGCAATAGCAATATGGAAGGAGAGAAATCAATATACAAAGGCTCTAATACCATGTGGAAATTAAACCCAAGTGATAGAACAATTGCACTCACAAAATTGCTAATCAAACATGCAAATTTACACACAAAGGAGACTAAAATTGGAGCATAACACTAATATGTATTGAATAAGTGTACAATAGCCAACCTTATGAAGACATAGGCTGATGCAATATATAATTACATGAGATATTCAAATGCATAAGAATTCTATTCGAAATGGTCAAAAAGCAAGCTTACTAAATCCAGTCAAATCCCCTATAGGTGCATAAAGCAGTTTCCAAATCTACCTAGAGGCTCATGAATTGGAAAAGTCAAGTAGGAAAGCTAATAAGTGATGGAAATACAACTCATACATGCTTTTATTAGGAGAAAAGAATGGAGGAGGATGAGGGAAAAAAACAAGTCAACTACACCTAGTCTTACTTTCCCTTTTGCCATAAATCTCAATAAAGAAGGCAACTTAGCAGAAAAAACAGATATGCACTAGGGAGGATTTGGAATAAAGTAGACATGCTAAATATGGTTTCCAGGAGGTTTCCCAAGTTCTCCATGACTCAGTTTTAGCAAGTTTGACTTCTAGGACATGTGAAAGACAACTTGCATAGAGTGGAATATTGGAAACTAGGAAAATAAGACAAAAATGGATTAATTAATGTCTAAGGTAGCTAACTATGGTTTGATTATTCTAACAATGACTAAGTTATGGCCTTTTTTAATAACTGTTGTTTTTAGAATCGGAAGAAATATCTCCTTGAGGAGAGCCTCGAAATCATGTAGATCTATAGAAAAAAACATCAAGAAACCCTTGAATTTTTTTTGCAAAAAGCTTACACAACAAGTTAGAGTTAGGGTAAAAAAAATGCAGAAATATGTCGAGATTTGAAGAGAAGCCTAATGGATACCAGATAGAAAACAAATCTAGAACAAAATGACAATGCCCAAATGATAATCGTCATTAGAGGAAATTTGGGGTCTAAAATGGGTCTTATAAGAAAACATGCCAACAATAAATTTTGTGAGTTGGAATTCAAGAACCAATAGAATTTCAATAAAATGAGTCAACCATTATGGTTGAATTGACATATTTGTCATAAAAGAAAACTACTTTTTTTGTTCGTATTTTCGACATATCTCCCTGTGTTTTTACTCAAATTCTTAGCGGGAGAGCTCGTTGGATGCAGAATTTAATTCCACATCCAACGAGTACCCACACTGCATACTTTTGATGGACCCCGCTACCCCAAAAAAAAAACATACCTGAAAAAATGTGATGATGACATCATCATCACAGGTTTTTAGGTATTTCTTGTTTTTGGGGTAGTAGGATCCATCAAAAGTATGCAGTGTGGGTACTCGTTGGATGTGGAATTAAATTCTACATCCAACGAGCTCTCCTACTCAGAATTTGAGTAAAAACACAGGGAGATATGTCGAAAATACGAACAAAAAAAGTAGTTTTTTTCATTCTTCCTCCAAAATTAATAACTATGATTTTATTATTTTCTTTAGGAGGCCCATTTTAGACCTCAAATTTATTCTACATTGATTAAAAGCTATAGAAGGTACTATATCATAGCAACATTCTCTGATACCATATTAGAATAGTAGAGTCAAGCTAAACTAGTTAACCTATCTAAGCAACCAAAAACATATTATAAAAGATAAGAATAGGAAAAGAAAAGGACAAGAGAACATCGATATACATGGTTCAACCTAATGGATTACATCCATGGGAAGGTAGTCTTCTATTATCTCCAGAATGTCTTCTCCAATCTTACAAGAGAGCAAAGCACAAATACCCCAAATAATATAGATGATGTATAATAGTGTCACAATAGTACCACTACTACATCAAGAATACATGATATGTAGAGACTCACTTGACCCTATTATATACTAAGAGGTGAGGAGGAATTACTCTCACATATTGCATGTGGGATAGTATAATTCTTCAAAATAACATCTCTTAATACAATACCATGGACAAATACTCTACACAAGTAAATACACCACCATATAACTATGTGTTAAATGTATTACTCATTTACATAAGATTGTAGACAAATTTCGACGTAATACAAAGACATTATTACCTTCCAAGGAATATAATATATTCCAACAGTTAGTCCCTTCTGCAAGTGGGTGATCGACTTCATGACTTGTAATCCTACCTTGGTCGACGACCATAACTACATCATCATGGCAGCCAATTATTTCACTAAATGGGCTGAGCCCATGCCTACTTTCAATTTCAAAGCCGACACAGTGGTGCAGTTCTTCTTCAACCATGTCATCACGCAGTTTGGTGTCTCCCAGCAAATAGTTTTATACCACGGTCATCACTTTGAATATGCGGTTTGGACTGAGATTTCGACCATGTTGAAGTTTGAACACTAGTACTCCTCCTCTTACTACCCTCAAGGAAATGGACAAGTTGAAGTTGTCAATAAGATCATCAAAACAATGCTCCACCGGATGGTAGGAAACCATATAACGAATTGGATTTACCCCTTTCCACTTTGTCCAAGGTGTCGATTTGGTACTTCCCATTGAGTGCTAGATTTCGTCACTTTGCCTTGTTGTAGAGCTCCTTCTCGATACATCACCATTAGAAGAATTCCTTATTCTACTTGAACAGACAAATGAGGACCGTTGTGCTTCTCTCCAAGCAATTGAAGCAACTAAAACACGGTCGAAGTCACATTTTGACTCCCGTGTCTACCCTCACACCTTTAGCGAAGGTGATATGGTCCTTGTTTATGACCAAGCCAATGATAAGTTGGGAAAAGGGAAGTTTTAATGCATGTGGTACAGTCCATATTTCATCCACCACTGCCTAGGAAAGGGGCCATATGTTATTGCCGAATCAGATGGCCACCTCTTCAAGAATCCCCACAATGGGATCTACCTCAAGAGGTTCTATGCCTGAGGTCACTACCATGAGTCACATGTAGTATAGTATTTTTTTTTTGCACCATTCTTAACATGAGTATTACAATTTGTTTTCTTGACTGCTTCAGATGGATCCTACCTCATGTTGCTACATTGGATTTGTTGACTTAACAAGTAGATGGTCTCCTAATATCGCCTTGGCTACGTGGGTTATCTATTCCTCGTCATATGAGTTGATCCATATCGACGAAATGTGTGTTGGCATTGCTACCTAAAACCAGGCTGAGTATGATGGTGTCGTTGGTCTCTTGGTCATTTCCCTCAAGTTGGGTATTCGTCACCTTGATGTCTTCTTAGACTCCCAGCTGCTTGTCTCCTAGTTGAATAACTGCTACCAGGTACACGATCCTTGTCTCTTTAGAAAGTTCACGTGCACTAAACAGCTGGTTAGAAATTTTGAATCCATTACATTCACACATGTTCCTAGAAACCTCAATAGTGTAGAATACCAAATGGTTAATGACATTTTAGAGTGGTATATTCATCATCGCATATAGGAAATAAAAAACTGCATCATGCATACATATGTCATATACATCATCTAGGCATTTTCATCATAAAAAGACTCATATAAAAACCATAAAAAGTGCATCCATGTGCATAAAAATATATATGTATCATGTCATAAGTGTTCACTACAAAATGAGAAGCTCCACAAGATTTCTCAACTGAGCATACATATCAATACAAAAATCCTAGTGCACCACCGCACTAGGGGTAGCAACACTAGATGCTGATAAGAGTCAGAATCCTCCTCCTAGTCCTCTAACTCTGTATCCTCCTCTGTTTCCTCCTCCTCATTGGATCTATCCTCGTCCTCCATCAGTGTGTCACCCTGAGTCACCGCCCAAACATACTCGTCAACGACTGCGATCCTCCTCATTAAGGGGATCCACAAAGGAAGAGCGCGATAACAAGCAGCAATTAGATCATCGTCCAAATGTTTCCAGCCACCATCAGTAACTCCATCCAACAAATGCTCAATGTCACAATGGAGCTACCGCAAGGTACTCCGAGGCCAGGGACCAGGTGGATCCACCCCCTCCACCCTACCCCTTTGTCGCTTATAACCCACGGGCAGTTGTGGTCCAACATCTGCACATACACACAGTACATCATTAGTATCTATCATAATCGTACACTGGATACCACTAAGCTAGTGAACTATGCATGAACATAAACACATAAAACATCATGTATACATACCATCTGGTCCCATGGCCTATCTTAGAGGTCAGGGGATCTCTAGATCTCCCTTGTAGTCCATCCCTACATACGGGTAGTTCTCGATGAGGATTGGAAGCTGCCTCCAGTGTGCTAGAAGCTCCTGAGTAAAGAAGCAGCCCACTAAGCTACCTCCCTCTTGGACCAACATCTCGCTCCATCTCCACATTTGAGGCTCTTGAGGCCTGCCATTCCACATTTCCAAGTGCGGTCGAAGGGTCAACAGTCTCTCTCGAAGAAAGATCAAAAAAATGAGGGGAAACAAAAATACCCTCCTATAGTCCTATCATGGTTCAGTGAACACCGAACCATGTAAAAATACATCTGGGCCCACCCATAGTAGGTGTCCACCATCACATGCTCCACAATATGGAACTACCCCTTGGAGATCTTATGCATCCTATATGACCCCAATATCCGTAGCACCATCGTTGCAACAGTCTGAGTCGAAAGACTCTCAATGTTGCACATTAGAATGTACGATGTCACACAGTAGAAGAGGCATAGCAGTGCCTCTCATAGAGATCATCTATTGTCTCCCCATGTGCGAGCTTTGACGCTGTGCCATCAATGACTCCCAGCATCGGGAGACCAGTCAGAAAATAAATTTCATGGAGCGTGATCTCAATCCATTGCCCCTGGATAATGAATCACTCTATGCCAGTATCCCATAAACTCACCACTATCTATAGTAATAGTCTCACAGTACCCATCAGTGGAACCTGAAATTATTTTAGCAACCCACTCTGAGCAAGCATATCCTGCACTCCCACACTCTGCATGGCCTGCATCCACAAGGTCCCAATATCCCTCTCTCTCCACACAGATCGAACCATCCTACACATCAAACAAGTCCCTGTTAGGATCAATCTCACAATAAAAAAAACCTCATCCAGGGATGAAGTCGCACATGTTTAGCCAAACTGAGCGACCCAAGTCACGCTTTATCGCTGAACAGATGCAACCCAGTCGCACCTTTTGGCTGAATAGATGTGACCCATGTCACGACTTTCTCTTCGACAAGATAAATGGCTCGCAACTGTCTGGCCATTAAGTGCATCCCAGGTCATACATTTTCCCTCTAAAAGCGTGACCCGGACCTAACAAACCCTTTCAATTTTGCAGGGGCACTTGGATGAGCTAAAACTAAAAAGAAACCAGTGAAAGGGACGGTTTTTCCGAGTACTCTTACCTACAAGTCACAAATTTGAAAACCACCATTCGGAATGAAAGAAATCAGCAAAAGAGCTCCAGGGTCCACTCCAACTCAACAATGAATAGTAACAATGACACATGTCATGTGGTCCCCCCTATTTATAGGCCTCCATTAGGTCTGCTTTTATTTTGAGCACCATAGAGTCATCCAGAGTCCATTTGGGACGTCGTTCACACCACCGGGTTTGATTTTACGCCCTCTAGTTGTTGATGAAACCCTTGTCTTATTTCCTCACGAGGTGTTTCTGGGCCATTTCCCAGATTCCACCTCAATTTTCATGCCATCATGTGAATTTCCCCTTATACACATTCACAAGCCATTCGCTCTATCCATACTGCACAGTCAACCCTTTTTGACAACCATCCATCGTCCTGCAAGGGGGGCCCATTAGTGTTATGCATTTTATTCCCATTATCCATGTTCAAAACATAACCTCTTTCCATATATTGAACACTTCCCCTTTCCTCATTGGCCATTATGGAGTTTCTGTTAATCTCTTTTATGACTCTTAAAAGAATGAAAAGATCGTCAAGCACGCTTGCTTCATTTCACGCTTGTTAAAGTATTTGAAAGGGCGTCTATGTAACCTCATTTACCTAATTTTTTGGATTATGTATACTATCATAAGAAAAGGACCACCTTGGAACACTCAGGCTAGGAACGTTTCCCTGTGCATCCTTTTATGCTTTCTCGAGAATTGGGACCGAACTTTACGAAAAAGCTCATCATGGGTTGTCTTTAAGATCTTTTCTAGCCTTCTCATCAAGAAAAGATTGTCGAGCAAACTTGGTTTCGTTCATGCTCATAAAAGTATTTGAATGATTGTCTAGTCAGTATAGGTTTAACCTTTTTCGACATGATTGGAATGCCAACGGTAAAGAAGTATTCCTTCCCCAAAGGTTGGGAGAGCTCTCATGTTCTTAATTTTATGCTTTTTTGGACTCAGGAGACTACATATGAAAAAGAGATCACACTGGAGTCTTCTTCCTATTTTCAGACTCTCTAAAAATGAAAACACCATTGAGCACTTACTTTCTCTGGTTCGCTAAAAATCCATGAGATCATGTCATAACGGTGTCTTTCGACACCACCCTATATTATAGTTTGGCAGCTTCCCCAATTGGGTCACCTTTGTTCATAGTATTCTACGACAAGTCTTCCTTGGATCCCTTGAGTATTCATATTCCGATTACCTCCCTCAGTATTTCCCATTTGTAGTTGCATTATCGGTATTACAACTATGATTCCTATCCTATGAGTCTATTTCATTTGCTTCTAGGTCAGCCCTATCGTCATACTCTAAACAAAGGAAGTTTGAGTCCCCCATACTCTCCTTCCCCTATTCCCCCATTCAGTGTGCAAGTCCCCACATTTTCCCACATCTTTGATTATCTCCCTCGTGCTTCTTGTCAAGGAAACAAACTTTTATTGATTAGTTGCAGGTCTCCCTCTATCGACATCAATGCATCTATTCCATAGGATAGACCCAAAGGTCCCTGTATCTTGGTTTCATTCACCTTATTGATGAGTTCCTTGGACCACTTGAGAGGAGTCATTAGTGCCTCTTGGGATGGTTGTGTCTCACGTGCTTGACTCTAGCTACATCATCGCACCATTGAGATTCATATAGGGTATTGGTTTGTGCATTATTTGATTAAAGACCCCGATTATCACCTGACTCTAGCACATTAGTGAGTCTACTATGGAACCCAAACAGTTTCATGTCCCTTGTGATTTTCGGTTTGCGTTCGAAACAGTGTTCAAAATCCCCATATAAGTTCTTCTATATAGCTCCCGTATTGATGCGGCATATTATACTACAAATATTTTGACTCCTCGTCATGGAATCCCTCCAGCTATGTACACTTCCAGATTCAGCAGAGCATTAGTTATGAAGAAATTGCATTCCAAGAGAATGCCATTATTGCTATGTATCAGTTCTTCAAATCAGTAGGATATATAACCTTTCATTGAGGCCACCATTATGCAACATTAGTTGTATATGCATTGATCAACTCCCATATTGTTTGAGTCTTGATCCCATTATTTATTCTTTTGACATTTTTACAAGCATGGGTATGCTTGCCTCATCCATATATATGTCACACATTCTTTGTATCTCACCCATTATTGGGAACCAATATTAATACAAAAACCAAAAGCCACCATGGTTCGAACGAGGAAGTGTCTCTTCTTCACAGGTCTCTCCAGTCTCTCCACTATCCCCATTATCCTATGATGTATGTCAGCCATACGATGATCTACTGCCCTCACACATCAGGGGGTAACCTGTTAATGAAAAAAATTGCTCACCTAGCTCTACATCGTCTAAACCACATACATACATCATTTTCCTACCATTTTTTATTACCTTTAACCTTCAAAACTATGGTTTACCTTCATTCTCTCTCAAAAAGGAAAAAAAACCCACAATAGGCCAAAAAATCTCACAAAAGAGCTAAAAAGCTCACAAAAGGGATAAAACCCCAAAAAGGGCTAAAACACAATAAGGGATTAAAAGCCTCAAAAGGGATTAAAATCCAAAATAGGGATTAAAACCCTAAATAGGGCTTAAAACACTAAATAGGGTTCCAAAACTCTAAAAGAGAGAAAAGGACAAAAAAAACCTATTAAATAGTGTGGAGGTCTCCATCACAAGATTGACTTATTCCTTCTTCCATTATTCTATTCTGTGAGTATAGTGAGAAACCATTATTCTCAAAGTACTCACATCATTTTTCCAATCATTCCATAGCCCCACCATCTCCCATCCGGTACATTGAGGCATCTTTCGTACTAACTAGCCTGTGGAGAGGCGTCACATTTCCAAGTTTGGGCATGGTGGCCCATTTTCAAGAAACATAAGGTATACTTGTCATGTTTTTGTTTGTTTAGTCTAATAGTATTTGCTTATATATTTTGTTTTACTAATATTGTTTGTTTCTATAGATTTCATTCATGAGATCTACCCTTCTCTCTCATTGATATAAGGGAGGTTCTTTTGCACATAACAAGGGTGAAAACTATGCTACAAGAGTGTAAGAAGAAGCTTGATACAGAATTTGAGATGAAAGACCTTGGATTGATGCATTATTTTCTAGGTCTTGAAGTATGGCATAGCCCATAAGGAATATTCCTTATCCAAGGGAAGTATGCAATAGAAATCTTGAAAAGGTTTGACATGTTGGAATGTAAATCCATGGCTACACACTTGAAGTTGTTGGTTAATACTTCATTAAAATTAGTGGATGTGACAATATACATACAGATAATTGGTTCATAGATGTATGTGACTAATACCTAGCTAGATATATTATTTTTTGTGAACACCTCGATTCAGCATCTGGTTGAGCCCAGACATGTTCACCTGGTATATGTAAAGCATGTGATGAGGTACCTGAAAGGTACAATAGACTATGGTATCAGTTATACTAGAGATCATGACTTTAGACTGTATGGTTATACAAATTCAGATTGGGAAGGAAATGTTTCATATAGAAAGAGCACTTTAGGAGCATGTTTTGGTCTAGGATCAGCCGTGATCTCATGGCTAAGCAGGAAGCAGTCTAGTGTTTCTCTCAGCACTGCAGAAGTAGAAAATATTGCATATTTCTTCACCAGTTGTGAATCCATATGGCTTCAAAAGTTGTTTTCATATTTATTTGATCTGGAGATGGATGCTACCATGATTCTATGTGATAACAAAATATGGATGAAGATGACAGAGAACACTGTGTTCCATGATAAGTCAAAACACACATAAATCCAGTACTTCTACATTCGTGACATGGTGTAGAAGGGAGCTATAAATCTCCAATGTGTGAGCACATATGAGCAGGTTGTAGATGCATTGACTAAGTGTTTGTCTCATGTGAAGTTTGAACACTTCTGTTACAATCTAGGTGTTGTTTGTAAGGACTTACCTCGAAAGGTGGAGTAGTATTGATGATAATAAGTTATTCTTATAACAATCGATATCTTATTTAGGATTGATCATCCTTAGACTTGATCATGTAATTCTGAAAGGAAGGATCGTCTTAAATGTTGACCTTGATGGACTTGATCCTGTAATTCCGAAAGGAAGGATCATCCAATATGTTGATGGACTTGATGTCGTAATTCCGAAAGGAAGGATCATCAAAGATGCTGGGATTGATAATCCTTAGACTTGATCCCATAATTTTGAAAGGAAGGATTGTATTAAATGTTGATATTGATGGAATTGATCCCGTAATTCCGAAAGGAAAGATCATCCAAGATGTTCGGATTTATCACCCTTAGACTTGATCCTATAATTCCAAAAGTAAGGATCGTCTGAAATGTTGATATTAGTGGACTTGATCCTGTAATTTCGAAAGGAAGGATTGTCGAGGATTTTAGTGGAATTGATCCTGTAATTTCAAAAGGAAGGATCGTCCAAGATGTTAATGGAATTGATCCCATAATTTAGAAAGGAAATATCATCGAGGATGTTAGTTGAATTGATCCCGTAATTCCGAAAGGAAGGATCATCCTTTGTATGTATGTTCTAGCTATGATTAGTACTGGTAGCTTCGTAAATACTTGGTCCCGTAATCCCAAAAGAGGAAGGATCATTTGACTATCAAATATGTGTTGTCCATGATACTGAAATTTTGAAAGAAAAGGATGACCTGTGTTTTCCATGATTCAGTAATTTCGAAAGGATTAATCATGTTGGTTGTTGATGATGATGTTGTTATACCTGTCACATGTTTTTTTATAATATCTTTATGTTGATGATCCAACCTCGTTTTTTCATTGCTAGTTATGTATCGGTTTTTATGTAGATAATGATGATGCTCCAACTCCATGCTATAGATGATGATGTTCCACGCTGCAGATGATGATATTCCAGTTGCATGTTGCAGATGATGATGGTCCAGTTCCATGCTGCAGATGATGATGGTCCAGATCTATGTTGTTGATGATACTCCAGCTCCATGTTGTAGATGATGATGCCCTAGTTCCATGCTACAAATGATGATACTTCAGCTCCGTGATGTACATGATGATGTTGTTGAATTTTTTTGATGATCTATAGATGTACCATACAATTTTCCAAAAGATGATTTTGATGATGCCTCCTCTCTCCTTCCAATGATGTTATGTAGAGCCACACTAGTTGTTGTTGTTGTTAGTATAATACCCTTCTTGTTAAGGGGGAGTGTTGAAGTAATGTAACTTCAAAGAATTTTTTACTTGTACTTTACATTATTATTATTCCTCCTTCGGGATATGTCACTGATGTAAAAGGTCATGTAAAATTCTGTTGAGAATATAGTTGTCATTGATGTCAAAGGAATTCAGGAATGAAAAAGGACTAACGATTAGACATTATGGAATATAATATTCCAAAGCACCAATGAAGATTTGGACGACATATATCATTTGAGAGACAGAGATCAATGGTCTATAATAAGACCCGCAAAGTAGATATGCGTTGAAAATAACATTCCTGAACACTAGAGTGAAGTGAAGAGTTGGACAACACATATCAATCGAGAGACAAAAGTGCAAGATCTTTAAGATGTGGAAATACTATTACAGAAGAGAAATTGTGGAAGCTGGTTTTGAGAAGATCGACGGTGGTGAATTATTTATGCACAAGAAAAGTGAATATATACAACTCACATTTGATCATAGATCGATGGTCATAATTGAACCTACAAGCAAAACAACGGTCCAGAAAAATTGCAGAATCAAAGTTGTGGAAGAAAATTGTGAAGGTCTGAAATGGCAAAGTGTGGTTCCGCATTCCAGAATCCGCAATTCGAATATCAATGGTCAGGAAAGACTCTGCAAGATATTGACTACGTGAAAGAAAAATTCCATAAAATGAATTGTGGAAGTAGTTTGAACAAAATTGGAAAACCCACAATCTGCAATCCGCAAGATGGGCGGTTAGAAAAGACTCCACAAGAGATCAACGACATGGAAGAAAAATTGCAGAAAAGGAATTGTGGAAGTAGTTTGAACAAAATTAGAAAACTTGCAATCTGTAATCCACAATATTGACATTCAGGAAAGAATCCACAAGAGATCGATGACATGAAATAAAATTTGCAGAAAGGAAATTACAGAAATCACTTTTTGAGATTTTATGAACCCGCGATCCACATATAATCTAAGATCGATGGTCGAAAAAGAGCCCGCAAGAAATAAATGGCGTGAAAAGTACCTTGTGGAAAGGTAAGGTTGGAAAGGAAATTGCGGAAGGAACTTTTGATAAAACTAAAAATGCAAATCCACAATCTGCAATCCGCATTTGATCTCAAATCAATGGGAAGAGAAGAGTTCGCAAGAAATCAACGCTGCGGAAAGTACCTTGCGAAAAGGTAGTTGTGGAAAGGAAATTTCGGAAGGAACTTTTTGAGAAAATTCAAAATGCACATCCGCAATCTGCAACCTGCAATTATAGAATGTTCGTTGCGGAAGGATTTTTTTTGCAGAAATATCATTGCAAAAAAGGAAATTTCGAAAGGAATTCTGGTGCTTAATTATGATTGCAAAGAGGCAATTTTGGAAATATTTTTGCTGCAGAATGTCATGATTGATAAACCTAAATAAATTTAAAGAATTATTAAAATGAATAATTATGTTTTAATGAAGTGGCATGATCTAAGAATGAAAAGGCGTAGCTGTGAGTATATGCATTCGTAGAAAACATGTTAGAAGGTATTTATAGATAAAGTGTTAAGTGAAAGAAATAGTCTCTGCAATCCAGATCACAGCAGCAACTAGAAGAGACAAGAGACCATTATTTGTGACAGATATGGAAGATTAAAAAAAATATACGAGGGAGGTTGAGAGGTTCTAGGGAAGGTTACAGGCCCGCAAGGAGTTCGTAGTATCCTTCCAGTGGTAGCTGGTAAATAGGGTGTCATAGCATCCTTTCAGTAGAAGTTCATAAAACCAGTGGGTCGTAGCCTTCTTCCAGTAGTTGTTGGAAAATTGGGTGTAGTAGCATCTTTTTAGTAGCAGCTAATAAAACTAGGGGGTTGTGCCTCCTTCTAGTAGTTGTTGGAAAATAGCGTGTAGTACCATCCTTGTCTGTAATAGCAGGAAAAAACTATTTGTAAATATAATTTTGCAGTAATATGAAGTATTGGTGGTATAACTAATTGGGATTCCACGATAAATTTGTGTTTTTGTTGATCATGTGTGTTAATGAATAAATTAAAAGTGGTTTAAATTGTTAGAAGTTATAAATACTGATACACCCCCCCTCTCAGTATTGTCCAGTATTCCAACAATTGGTATCAGAGTAGGATCCTTCACTACAGTTTAATCACTGGAAGGAATATCTTATTAAAAACCACTATGGATCAATGAGAAGGGATTTCCTCCAACGGAGCTCTAGTACTTAACAAAGAAAGATATGCATTATGGAGAATAAGAATGAGAGTATGCTTACATTCATTAGCATATGTACTATGGAATTCAGTAATCTCTAATTACATCCCACCAAAAAGAATAAGGACCACATCTTATAAAGAATCCAAGAAAAATAGCTCAAGGGAAATGGAGGCTATACTTGATGGATTACCTCAACCTATAAAAGAAAATATAGGACCATGTATCTCAGTTAAGGAACCCTAGATCAAATTGGAGAAACTTTACTTAGCTGAACAAAGAGCAGAAACAAGCTTTTCTAATTTCAAATATATAAGTGAAAATGAAGGAAGTCTATTCATAGAGACAATAACTTCAGAAAATGACTCAGATATTGAAGGAGTGGAGAAACTAAAGGCATAACTCCTAGATTTTATTGAGGAACTTGAAAAAAGTAGAAGAATACAAATCTTTGAAAGAAAAATTGTCAAAATACCAAGAAGTGTAGAAATCAAAAGAAGAGGATGTCAAGGCCCTCCAAGAAGAACTGCAAAAATACAAGACAACAAGCAATGGATAGCACGAAAGAGGCCAAGAAATTAAAAGAGGAGGTTTCTAACTTCAAGGAAGAAGTAAAAGGATGAAATACCAGCATACTATTACACCTAAATCTTGTCACCATCATGTTATGAAATAGGTATTCCCTTGTCTACTCCAATCCCTCAAAGTTTTCCCTAGAGAAATGAAAGAAAAAAATTATACCCTTGCAAATTTTCCTTGTTTTGAGCTGGTAATGCTCCTTTTACATGTGAAAAGGGAGGTGCCACCACTCTTTCCCTTCATTAAAAGGGTGTTACCCCCTCAACACCTCTTTTTCTCTTCAAGAAAAGTGTGGTGCTCGAGTTTTAAAGGAAAAAAAGGAAGCTTCAAGAGGCCTCTCAAATATTTCCTCCGTGGAGCCTCATCCCTATGGTTTAGGACCACCTGGAGCTCAAGATCCTACAATTTCATATCTTATATCCACCTCACCCATGAGATCCTCAACCATTCCTATCCTCCCATGCACTTAAATACTGGCTCATCCCCCATGGGGAAGAAGAGGAAGAATTGTGTTGAACACCCAAACTCTGTCAAAATAATTCTTTAGCTATTGGAGGAAAGGTGAAGTTAGAGGAAAGGATCCATTGGAAGTAACTCTCAACACCAAGGCATAAAGGTTGTAGTCTCTCCAATTATTCTTACTAAAAAATGTCTTTTCTTTCCCATATTTATTGTTTCATGTGTATATAGTGTTTGATTCCCTGGTCACAAGCATAGATGTAGTTTATTATATTGTATGCTATCATGTTTTCCTTGTTGTTTTCCATATTTTATAGGTTCTTTTTCAGTATCAAAGGAGAAATATTCAAGGATAGCGAGGACAAACTTTGAGAGAAATATCATGGCATTAAATTCAAGTGATTAACCAGATCTAGGGAAAGTTTAACATTTCTTGTTTCTATTTTGTTCTAGACCTAAACCATTCAGATCTAGAGAAACAACTCTTGTATTTAGGAGGTAAGGATTTCCAGCAACACATACCATTGATGAGGAGTTCAAGGAGAAAATACAAGACTTTAAAATACTTAAAGAAGAATTTATTCTACTTAAGGAAAAGCTTGATGAAAAATATGTTTATTTAAAGTTTGAGAAAAACTCAAGGGCCTTAGATGAAATCCTATGTAGCCAAATATCATCAAATCATAAATCTAGATTAGGTTTTGAAAAAGGAAATAATCCAAGATATTCATCTTCCATAAAATATGAGAGAAGGTATGTTGTTGCATCCAAGAAGAAATAAAGTAAGAAATATTCTTATTTTTTACAAAGAACAATTATGATGCCTATAAAAAAAATGACAAGTAGAAACCACCAGATATTTCTTGGTCATTGCTCCTCTTGTAATAATTTTGGTCATAAATCCCTAAATTGCAGATCATATGGAAATTCCAGTGGCTATAAGAAGAATGCAACGAGTAAGAAACCAAAAGTAAGTAACCATAACTTGTATGCACCTTTTGAAAATATGACATAGAATTTTACAAGTGCAACAACTATGGACATATGGCTAGAGAATGTAAGCTGAGAAAGAGTGATTCACTAGAGGCTCAGAAACAATGGAAGAAGAAGGAAGATCAAATAGTTTCTGAACATAAAGGAGAGTTCTATGGTTATTGTAATTGTTGTCAAAATTTTGGTCACAAAGCTATTGATTGCATAACCAAGGGAAAAGATCAATGTATGGAATCAAAGAAACAAGGAAATAGAAGACCAATAGGCATGGTATCTCTGAAAAAGATGTGGAGAAGAAAGTAAGATAACAAATACTCAAAAGAATACACTGATGAATATGAGGATTATAAAGAAGAATATAGTAATAATTGTGGAATTATGTTATAAGGTTTCCCGTGACCTAAAAGAGAATCCTGAAATTAGCATTAGAAGGGTTCATATACTCAGGGGGAGTAAATATCAGGAATTTATAGTTGGTATTCATTTGTATCATTTGGTATCATAATAAGAATAAAATACATTGAATAATCTAAAGACCATCTGCATTTAATCAATAGACTGTGTTTTGAAGTTTTCTGCAGACAAGGTATGAGTTTTGACATGCGCTACTTGCTAAAGGTAAGATTACTACGATGCAAACCCTATTGTGATGATGTACATGATATGATGTGACTAAGATGATGATTTCATACACCTATGATATGATGAGGGATAATGATGAGAAGCAGTTAAGTATACAGTAATTTTGCATTATATGTTTAGTATACAGTACAATAATAAGAGTATACAATAATGAAATGATTAAGTGCAATTGAAGTGATGCTACCCTACTGTATGATGATGCATGATATACCTTATGATGAATACAATGATGGTGATGCATGGCTTCCCTAGAAGACATTATAAGACCTTAATGTTTGATAGAACTTGTTGATGAAGCATTCTCCTTGATGATGTATTGTATGATGATGGACCCTAAAAGACAAGAGATTATCAAGGTTAAATGATAAGACTAGTGTATAGTTGACATAGAGAAAGTGTAAGACCTATGAAGTAACATGAGAACAAAAAAATGTGTGATCCATGAAGACCATGAAGTATGCAATCAAATAGAAGATAAATATATTATGTTTACTTAGAATTTCAAGTCATGACACATAAAATTGTTGACAATGGAAGAAAACTCAAGTCTGATCTGAAAGATAAAAAAATTCAGTATATTGAAAAGTGCCAGGATGAGTAAAAATAACAGTGAATATTGTGAAGGAACAATGGGAATTTAAAAAAATTATATATATCAGTTTAAGGAAGTTATTTCTAAATTTGTCTCTCAAACCTGTAGCAAAGCTTGTTGTTATCTCAAACCAAGGATTATGTGAATACTTCTTAAGAAGAGAAAGTTACATAATATAGTTTTTAAAGAACAGTGTGTGGAAGAAAAACTAATGTTGAGTGTAAACTCTATCACAAAAAATGTTGACAAAGGAGAGGAATTACATTGAAAAGGGGATTCTATGGATATATCAGTCAAGTTATCATTCAAAAGAACTTGTTGCATGAAGGAAAATGTTAAACAACATAGTGGTTAGTACCAAGTGAAGTTAAAAGAAGAAAGATTGGAAAGGCATAATAGGTTATCCTTTCTCATTGTTGTCAAATGGGTAGAATGCTTAGATGTTTCCATAAATGCCAAAGGGGGAGAATGTTGATAATATAGTTGTCATTGATGTCAAAGGAGTTAAAGAATGACAAAGGAATAACCAATAGACATTATGGTAGGATGAACTCAGTAAAAGACAAAGGATCCACAAAGTAAATATATGTGGATTGTCAATTCATGTCAAAGGAGTTAAGCAATGAGAAAGGAATAACCAATAAACATGATGACATGGTAAACTCAATGTAAGACAAAGGAATTACAAAGTTGGATGGTAGATCGATGACAGGGGAAAGATCCTCAAAGTAAGCAGTGAAAGATAACATTCCAAAGCTCCAAAGAAGATTTGGACGGCCTAGATCACTCGAGAGATAGAGATTAGTGGTCTATAATAAGACCTGTAAAGTAGATATGCATTGAAAATAAAATTCCCAAACACTAGAGTGAAGTGAAGAGTTGGAAGACCTAGACCAGTCAAGAGAAAAAATCATTGGTTTATAATAGTCTCTCCAATACAAAAGTAGATCTTTAAGTTGTGGAAGGACTATTATGGAAGAGAAATTGCGAAAGCCGGTTTTGAGAAGATCGATGGTGGTGATGATTTCCGCACAAGAAAAGTGAAGATCCGCAACCTGCATTTGATCATATATTGATGGTCAGGAGTGAACCTGCAAGCAAATCAACGGTCTAGAAAAATTATGGAAACAAACTTGTTGAAGAAAATTGAGAAGGTACAACATGAGAAAGTGTGGTTCCACATTCTGCAATCCTCAATCCGAAGATCAACGGTCAGGAAATACTCTGCAAGAGATTGAAAACGTGGAAGAAAAATTGCGGAAAAGGAATTGTGGAAGTAGTTTGAACAAAATTGGAAAACTCGTAATCCGAAAGATCGATGGTTAGAAAATACTCTATAAGATATTGACAGTGCAGAAGAAAAATTGTGGAGAAGGAATTGTGGAATTAGTTTGAACAAAATTGGAAAACCTGCAATCCCAAAGATCGACGGTCAGGAAAGAATCCACAAGAGATCGACGGTGCGGAAGAAAATTTGTTAAAAGGGAATTACGGAAGTCACTTTTTTAGATTTTATGAATCCGCAATCTACAATTGTTGGCAGGCGGTTTTGGGATACATTAGTTGCGCAACATCGTGGATGGTGTGCAAGGTCAAAGACATCGTGCAAGTGAAAAAGGGTGAGCAAAGAGAAAATGGAATATTTTATGTATTTCTGTGTCATATTTTGTAGTTTTGGACCACATTGTGCGGATGTTAGTCCTTATTTTGTAGAATCAGTCAAGAGATTAGTTAGGAAGTTGTTTAAGTGGACCTTGAATGTAAAGGCACAATCCTATAAGTAGATGTTGAATCATAAGTGTTAGAGAATTTTTGGGTGGATTGATGTCATTGTACATTTTGGAGAACACTTGTTGATCTATGAAGTGCTTTTGAAGAACCAGATATTTTACGTGGAAGTTAATATGGAATGACAGAAGTTGAACTGAATCATTTTGTTCTTTTTTGTTTTCATGTTTTACTATTTTCCACGAATCAATTATGAGTGCAATATGCATCTACGACATGGATATGTAAATGATGTGATGCTTCCTTCAATTTGATGATGTTATTTTGTTAGATCTATTTGAGCATCAATATGTTTACTGTTGTTATGGGATAAAATGTGATCTGATGAATGATGATGTGGTTGAATGATCAAATCTATTAACATTGTGCTAAGTTGATAAATATGTTAATGTTGAGATAATTTGATAGATGCACACTTTCCTCTCTCATTCTGTGGAAACTTGGTTTTGTTAGCTCTCCCTTGAACATATCAGGTGAGACTTCATCCACTATGCGAGTGTTTTCAGATGGGGTAAGACCTGTCTAGGACAGTGCTCAGGGAGATCGTAGTGGTTTGGGTGTCAACAGAGTGGGAAGCCATGTCGATTGGTTTTGTTGGATGGGATTTTTTCAACAAATAGTTTCATTTCTGGGACCTTGTTGCGACTGAGAAGAGGACATGTTGTGGCATCCGATGAGACTGGAAATTCAAGACTAGTTCGACCAAAAGATATGAGAATTTGCTGAGAAAGAAAATCAGAACCCTGGCCTGACGACATATATGTGGTTGGCAAGGTACATACATGACGATCCACATGAGTTTTTTTTCTCTAAATTCCCATATTTTCCAAGTGTATGGGAATCAACATGAGGAATGTGAGTACATGTAGAAGATGGTAACGAAGCCGATGAACGTATACTGCACATTTTTCCGATATGATGGACACACAGATAAGGATTGGCATGCATATGAACTGCTCCAAGAAATAACATATGATTCATATTATGTGAAGTGATAGGTATAGCAACATCAACCGAAACCGTAGGTGGTGCAACCACCACCTCAACCTCAGTTCGTACCGCAATAGCAACCGCAGATGCAACTTATACTGCAACAATAGTTTGTACCATAGCCACAGTATAACCAGACACTTATGGCTCTGTAGCATCCACAATATGTTTAGTCAGTGCATTTTGTTCAGCAACGGCTGGATCCCCCGCAACAACAATTTGCTCAACCAAGTACCAGCAATAAGGAGGATTTTGCGAAGGACGAGGGGGAGGATTTGGTTGAGGAGGTGGATGAGGTCGTAGACCTGTCCATTGTTCTAATTATGGTGTACTGGGGAATTATTAGAGATATTGTCCATAGTTGCAGTGTTATTGTACCATTATTGATCACACTGTTGAGAACTGTCCACAACTGATTGCAAGGTGGAAGGTAGGAAATGTTCTGTAGTTGCAGAATCAGAACCAATTACAGAATTAGAGCCAGTTGCAAAACCAGAATCAAGTGCATAACTAGAACTAGTTGCAGAATCAAAATCATAACCAAATTCCAGTTCATAACCAAAATGCAAATCATAATGGGAATCAACCAGTGAATCCACCATTGAACCAGCCCTAAGGCCAAATGGTTGCGACGATATTGGCAAATTCCAGGACGCATGACATTGATGTCACTGTCATCACTCATGGAGGTGTGATAACCAAAGAAGATAGTCCACATACACCAATTCGGTTGGCTGGGAAGAAGAAGGTGCAATTCGACATCGATGCTGATAAATACACAATTTTTGAAGCACGTGATGTGATCAAAAGGAATCATGGTAAGTTACCTGTTTATGAAATTCCAACTGCTTTTGATTCAACTTTGGAGGTAGGACCATCGCAACATCATGGTACCCTGCAGAACTTCTTCAAATATTTCTTGTTGATGGCAAGAGATCTCGATGCTCTTGTCAAGATTGATAATTTGTTACATCGACCGGATAAGCAGAGGAAGGAATCCACGGTGAATTCTTTGCATAAGAAGAAGACAGGGTAAGAGATGTGCATGAACCTTTAGATTGGGGACTATGAGGTTGATTTAGTTATTATGGATCTAGGCCCAGTTGTTAATATTCTGACAAGATAGACATGGAAGAATATGGGGAGCCCAACATTGAGTTAGTCTCTTGTGCAGCTGTGACCAACCCAGAGTAACGTCGATTGGGTGAGTATTGCACCTTGTTGTGGAAGTGGAGGGTTTGAAGACTTATGTTGATGAAGTGGAAGGTATGAAGACTTACAACTTAGGATTAACCTTTGATCCTGATATAACACCTCTCTTTCCTTTATAGGTCTTTTTTGACCTTTTTGGAGATTTATACCACCCGTTCGTAGGTTCTACACTGAACAGGTGCAAATTCAGAGTGCATTCGTGGCTTGCCTTAAGGAAACTTACATTTTCTTGCCTAAAATTCGTGACCTCCCTTAAGGGAACTCGCGAATGGCTCTGTAAGTGTTGTTTTTCATCATTTTTTGGTATTTTTGGGTGTCTAAGGGCTACCTGAAGGGTCTTTTAATCCTGTTCCTATGCATGTGCATGAATCTAGGGAATTAGTTTCATCTTTGCTGGGTGATATTTATCTATTTTGTAAGTCATTTTCAAGTCCTTTATCTTATTTTTATTCTTCCCCCCCCACCTCCTTCTTTGGCTTGACCTTGTTGGAAAAGGTATTGAGAAGCCTCTGTTTGCAGGTCTAGGTTAATTCTTGGGAATTCTTGACCCTTATTTTCTTCGGTCTTGTTTCTTAGTCTCTTCATGCCAAATTAGTTGGTTTGTTTACATTTGTAATCCTTCCTTCCAATAGAGGTTCTATTCAGTCTTAGGGCACCTTAGGGCTTGTTTGAGGGGTGCAGAATAGTAGTCTATTTGCTTTGCTTACATTACTTTGCATGCATTAGTTGATAGGTTTTTTTATTATCTGTTTGTTTCTAGGGATGAAACACACTAGTCTAGGTTAGTGTTTTGGGTTAGGGATATCTTAACTACCCAAAAATTTAAACTCAAACATAGTGGCCTATCTTTTAGGAAATCCAACTTCACAAATTAATATATCGGAAATCTCCTCTCACACAAGAGTCAAGCACAAGGTCGTGCAATACTGATCATTTCGAGATACCCCTCCTCTACTCAGTAGAGAATACACCATAGTTGTTGCATGTTTGGGGACTCATCTAGTACCTCCTCTCGGCCCCGTCTGGTTCTTGGTACTGCTTGAGTTTGGGCTTAGCTACCCTTCCCATGTGCATTGGATGGACTGACGATTGTTCTGCCAGCCTTTCTTTGTGATTTTGGTAGCCTTAGCATCTTGACATCTAGGACTCTTGCACGGGTGGTAGTGGAAGGATATTTCCATTACTCCTAGGGTGAACTTGGAAGGTAATCTCGGTTGAAAATTTGGGAGGGAGATTTCATGATTCAAATGATTGAACCCATAAAAATCATCATGAGACGTGAAGTAACTATTCTCTGACCTTCACTGGTTAGTTATGGGCCCTCATCATCCCAGACTCTCCTTTGGAAGGCATCCTTGTGTGTTTGGTCTTGACGCTTAGGACTTTTTCTAGTGGTGTAATCTTTGTGTTGTTGGTTACCAGTTGACCTCAGACTTGTTTTACTTGTTAAAGTTAGAAACTATGGCTAACACCCCTATGGAAACCAACCAGGAGACCCCCTTTTCTAGGGATTCTTGTTATTTTCCTTTCACTGGAAATGTTGGTGTTCCTTTGATGGACACCTTGAATCTACCTGGGTTCATCCTATGGCTACCAGTTTGGTTTCTTTCCACTCCGACTGTCCTGAATGCTCCTAATGCTTCTCAAGTAAGCACTTTATATCAAGTGCATAAAAACAATGTATCCCCTTGATCTATAGCAGCCTCTTCTCCTCCTTTTACCTAATACGGTGAAAGTTCTGATATTAGTAACCGACAGTCTAAAAATAATAGAAGGAGGAATAATAGGAAGAACACTCGAAAGTAAGGGGGCACTCGTTCAACCTCTATAGGTCAATTTGAACCTCACCACCCAGCATCTAGAGGTCATGATGGGGGAACCTATCCAACCTCTATAGGTCATGTTGGATCTGAGCACTCAACCTCTGTAAGTCAATTTGAGTCTCACCACACAGCCTCTTCAGGTCATGAGAGTGGAACCATTCCAACCTCTGCAAGTCATGTTGGATCTATTCACTCATCCTTTGCACTTAATGTTGGGGACCCCTCTGACCTCTGCAGGTCATGTTGGATCCTAGAAATCAACCTCTATAAGTCAAGTTGATTCTCACTGCCCATCCTCTGGAATTCATGCTATGGGAACACATTCAACCTATGCTAGTCAAGTTGACGTTAACCACCCAGACCTTGGAGGTCATGACGGGGAAAAAAAACTAGCCTCTGCTATTCATGTTGGACCTAACCACCTATCCTCCAGAGGTCATGTTGGGGGAAAGAATTAAGCCTATGAAATTCATGTCGACACCGTTGAGAAAACCACCTATTTGAAACACAAGTCAAAGTTCCCTTGTAGGCTTTGTGAGGTAGACCGCCTCACCCATCATTTCCCTGTTATTGCATAGGTTTGAAGAGTTTGGTTCAAAGGACAACTCATTCTTGAATAGTTTGAAACTTCTCAACAACATTTTCAACCTTTGATTAATTAAGTGGTCGAATAAATTTCATCTTTGGTTGATCCCACTCTCCCTTCGGAGAGCGACCTTTACCAAGTAATTGAACCTATGCAATATTCGGTCAATCCCACTCTCTGTTCAAAGAGTAATTTCCATCAAGTGATTGAATCGATCCCTTCTTAGATCAATCCAACTATTCATTTGGAGAGTGAATCCTCTGCTAGTCATATTTTCTTCACTACCAGTTCAAAACCTTTTGGACAAGGGGGAATTGACCTCACTTTAGATGTACCCCCACCAAGCTCTCAGATTACTTTCTTTGATTGGGACATCCTAGATGGGTCGCTCCTTCCTTTTGATGCACCTTTCCAGATAAAGGTCAAAGTCAGACATTACATGATTTTTCGATGTATTGTTGATGAAGGAACCTCGGTTAGTATTTATATGAACGCAATTGTCGAGGCATGGGATCTCCCAGCTTTATGGCGTCTGATAGTCAGTTACTGGATTTTGATAGAAGAACTAGTACAACTTTGGGAATTCTTTCTCTAGTATCTATTACTTTGGGTGGGAAGACCGTCTTGTTGATTTCATGGTGATAGAGGATTGTTGGCAAGCAACACCCTCTCATATTTTTTAGTTTTATCTTAGATCAATAAAACAATCCGCGATGTTATCTTTATAAATTATTGGAAATTTTATAAAGAGTGCCTTCAGAATCTTTGATTTTGAAGGTACTCTAAATCTATAGACATATATTTCATACAAAAATATGATTTGCAAGTCTTTATGGTGAAAAAATCATTTAGTAGCTGCTAAATCAAGTTCTCATAAGATTTATTTTTGTTTCATTTTAGGATTAAAATTTGTTTTGCATTAAGGTTTTAGTCCTCACATCTTTCATTTCTTTTATTTTCATTAGGATATATTCATTTGATTTATAATGGCTAGGTTAACATTTGTAATATATTTCATGTTTTAATTGTTAATTTTTATATAAATTAGAAACATGAAATAATATAAGCATATACCTAAACATTATACATATGAACCCAAGATGACTAATGCTTAATCTAAACATCATTTTGAATTATTGATAAAACTTTGTATACCATGATCAAAATGATAAATGAATTGAGGTTGAATTTAAACCTTAGCTTATGGAAAGATTTATAAAATCTAAACTTTGGTGATTGTTCTCCATTGAAATTGACACGATATTTGCAATTAAACATTTGTACATCCTAAGTACTCTTTGTGTCACTTCACTCTACCAGATCAATTTTTGAAATCAATAACATTTATGATTATGGTACAAAGGGTATGATTTCATGGTTTGACTCATGATGGTATTTGTTATTTGTGCTACCACCAGTTTCATGAAACCCTAAGAATGGAATTATTCCTATGGATAGTTTGGAATTTAGGGTTTTTTCAGTCTGAGCGAAGAAAAGGTTGGTATAGGGATCTCATTAACATAAACTCTGGTTTTATTCTTGGCTTCATTGTTATGGGTCCACTGTGAAAAATTGAACCATATGGAGATGAGCTATTGGATATAGAACCCGAATTTGCATGACTAATTGAGAAAATCGGTTGGAGGAAGTTCTTTGGAAGCTTTGATGATTATAATTCCACAGTAACTCTTAAATTTGCATTGTCTTTGAAAGATAATATTGCACAGATAGGTGATGTAACTCTGGTTTTGTTAGAGGGTTTCATAGCCAGGGTGACCCAACTTCCCCAAGTTGGGGAAAAATGGTTTAAGAGAGGTGAAGTAAGTAAAACCAAATGCAAACAGTTCCTTCTTCCTCGACCTATGGATTACGACGACAAATTTGGGTATTCGGTGAAGTTTTTAAAACCACAATGGACATCACTACTTTAGCTTATTATAAGGTATATCAGCTGTGATGGGCACTATTCATCGATACATTTCTACCATCGTATATTAGTAATGGCATTTACAGGTTCGAAATTAAACCTTCCTTGTTATTTGCTTAATAGTCTAGAGAAAATGTCATGTGCTGTGAAGAATGCGGTGAGAAATCATGAGCATATCTTATTTCACCATGGCTTAATCAAAATATTAGTTCAGTATTAGTTATCATTAGTGGATAGGACCTGTGAGCAGTTTTTAATTGATAATAATTTAGGTTTGACTGAACATTGGCCTCCAGCCAAGTCCAAATGTAGAATTAAGAGAAGGAAATCTGCGGATGATGAACCCTCTATGTCAAATATTGATGTTAACCCTGTGCAAAATGAATATAGTTGACATACCATGTTAACAAATGTTAGCATTAGCATGGAAAAATAAAATCCTGCAATGATTAATAAAAACCTAGTTGATCTCTGTAATGAAAAACCCATAGAAAAGCATGATGTAATGGTTAATAGTAAAATTGTAGACTCGGTAATGTCAATGAAGCATAAATATATATAGTTAAATTCATTCTCTATATCTGTGCATATATTTACCTATAGTATGGCGACCATTGAAACTCCTGCAACCATTTTTCAACAAAAGGAAGTTGTGTTAATAGAAATCAACAATGAAGAGGAGATTATGTTTCCAGATCATAATAATATTGAAAATGATAAACCTCATGAAAAGAAGAATGGAGAAAATAATGATATGGTTAATGAATGTTAAGGTAATCATTCAAACGATATGTCATAATGTAATCCATCCTTTGCGAGAAATTCTTCACCGGCCAGAAGTGATAAAATTCTTCAAATGCTACTCAAGAAGGATTTTAGAAGCTGAATTTCTAGACTAAAATTAGAAGTTGCAAAGCTACAGGGTAATTCATTGGTCAAGGATGAAGAAATTCAAACATTAAAAGAAGAGTTAGTAAATTGGGTCGGCAGATGGGAAAATTTGAAACATAAGAAGGATAGATACAAAGCAACGAAAAGAGCCATGATAGTAACTCATGAGTGATTGACAAAGTTAACTAAACAATAGAAGAAAAAAATGATAAGTCTACGCACTAGACTATCAGTGGCTAGAAGAACTATTAGGCTTCAAATTTCGACCAAAACGATCCTCTGTCACAATTTAAAGGGTTTTGTTATATTTTGAATTGTACAGGTAATGAAATTCTTTAGTTAGCATACTCACAGAATTAGAATTATGTGAGAATGATTAAAACACTTTATTTTTCATTATGTATTTAATTTGAAACTTAATGAAATTAATATATTTCATGACTTGGTTGTGTAGGTGGAGATTCGACTATTTTTGGGTGATTTTTGGCAGTTGGAGGGATGCGGTATTTACTACCAAATGTTTCATATGATCACGATTTTGGGGATAAATATGCTTGTGTTGATACTATTTTTACCTCAACAAAATTTGGTTATCAAACCAAGGAACGATTATTAGGTGTTTATTGTCACCAAGCTTCTTTGCATGGACCCATTTGATTTCATGGATGAGGATCGTGAAGTTGTTAAATAGTTGTTCTTATTTTAGATGTTGAATTAAATGCAGTGAGCATAAACAAAACAATTATAATTATTGTTTATTATAAATCCTTTAACAACTTTCAAGAGATGATGTTTATTTTTAGGTGTTAGTTACATAAAAATTGAAGGTCGTTAGATATAATTTTTAGTATTTAAGTTGTAAGCAATCATGAGAAAGGGGATTCAAAATCATTAAGAAGATTTGCTTATGGGCTGCTGATCACCTACTGTATTGTCAAGTTTATGAATAAATTTTGTTATTAAATATTTTTCAACACTGTTGCTCCAAACTAGTATCATGTTTGATTCAGTCGTATGAATTTATATAAAATTTTCATAACAATTATCTATGTTTAAAATTCGCTTACATTTATTTTTATAATAATTGTGTGAATTATATATAATGAATCAAGTCAATATGCATTTTCATGTTAGATCTTAGTGATATTTTTAATCATTTTATTATGTTTCTTTAGTAATTTGATTAAGAATGTTATACATGAATAAATTGATTGATTAATTTACTTTGTGTTTTTACAAGTATTTTATCAATTAGTTTAATATATTTTAGTTCTAGCACTAAAGTGTTATGTGTTAATTTCTTATTATGATTTTATGTTTCTGATAATTATTTATTATTATCTCTTTAATCATAATATATTTTACAATAGACTTTTATTTTAATTATAACTATGATTAGTTTTTACTGTCATAGTTATTTTTTATAAAAAAATCTATTGTTTAATAGTCTATAATAGTTCACACAATTTATAATCAGCTTCTGGCCATGATAGTTTAGATTAATTAGAGTAGATTTTTCAGTTTAGCTAAATTTTACATTATTTGTAATAGTTGTTAATCGAGTTTCATTTTATCATTCCTAGGAAATATCTTCAGAAAATCGAAAATATCTTAAAAATATCAGTTATGCATAATTAAATTGAATTGCATTTAGTAGCTACTAAAGAGAATTTAGTTGTTAAATAGATTAATTTTTACAAATAGCTTAATTTAACTTATATATTAATATTTATGTTTAAGTTTTAATAATTTTAGTTGTATTAATTAGAATTCAGTAGCATTAAGTAGTTTAGATTCTAATTTTCTGGTTTAAAGTTTAGATAAATCTCCTTTAGAGAGTTAGAACCTAGTGGTAGAAGGACCAAAACTTGTGAAAATCAGCTAACCAAACACACTGGAAACTGCTATAAGAACCTTGTGTGGGTTTATTTTTCGTAGTTGACCTCATTCATAAAATCTAGGTAAACAAATGGCACTAGAATGAGGGCATGTAACCATAAATGGCTAATAATGCTTAGAAAAACCCTACAGTTGGTTCAGATCCTTTATCATTAATTGAATCCAACACTCCTAGTGCCCCAGATGCTTTAGTGATCCCTCAAATCTAAATAATGGATTCTCTATTTATAAACATTGTTAGAGGAATCATAGAAAGAGACCATACTTCTTCCCCTTACACTCCAAATTAGATTGAACAAGCCTTAGGGGAATATAAGATAATTCTTACTAGATTTTGTTCTCAATAAACTGGTATCCCTCTGATTGATTTTGGATTACCTCAAAGAACTAGAAACAACGCTTCAACTTCTACATTTCAAGAAATTGGAATAAGAAGTCCAAACTATCAGTTTATTCCTTCACCCAGAGGAATTATTGAAACAAATACTGCTAGAAGTTTGATTTCTTCTCATAATTATGGTCAACCTCCATTTCCTCTAGAGTCTCCACTTGATAGTCCAAGACATAGTAGTCCTAGTGATTCATCATAATCTAAAGAAGAGAACATGGCTGGAATAGGAGGAGGTAATCCACCTAATCCACCAAATCCTCCTCAACCTTGGTGGAGGAAGAGTGCAATTTCCATTCCTAGAATACAACATCCGTTACCCAAGCATCCGTATAAAATTTTACTTAAGTTTAATACGGATAACAAATAACCGAATGATAACCACATTGACAAGTTTATTCTTGTTGTTCAAATTATGAACGTACAACATGAAGATGTTGTATGTCGTATTTTTCCCTTAACGTTTGAGGGTAAAGCTTCATCATGGTATTTTTCTCTAGCCCAAAGGTTCTATAACTAATTGGACAAAATTTATCCAAGCTTTATTGAATAAATTTGGAGAAGAAAAAACACATGTTGCTTTGGCCCTTGAATTATCATGCATTAAAATTGATAGCAAGGAACGAATCAAAGACTTTAATCAACAGTTCCTTACCCTGAAAAATAAAATACCTGTTGCTTCTCAACCTCCGAAGAACATTATCATTGAGAATTATGCGTCTACCTTTCCAAAGTATTTAGGTATGTTTGTCAAGCAAGAAAATAAGACTAATTTGGTAGAAACTTTTGAAGAAGCAATTAAAGTTGAAAATAATTCTTTGGCCTTTGAAACAGAGAAAGGAAAGATAGACAATGTAAATTGAAGAAAAAATGAAACCACATCTAAATAAGGTACATATAAAGACTCTAAAGCATTTGATGCTAAACAAATTCAAAATTCCATTAGAGCTTTAGCTAATGAAGTGGTAGGATTGAAAAAAAAAATTCAGAATCATCTTCTTCTAGAGGATTCTTTATAAATCAGTTTAAGCAAAATACTGTCAATAATAAAATGAATTCCCCTCTTGATGTAGCAGGAAATGAGGAAATATTTAACACTATACGTGCAACATTATCTATGCTTGAAGTTTCAACAAATGAAGAAATAGTTGATCAGGAAATAGAAGAAAAATATGAAAATGAAGATGAATCCTAGGAACAAGAACAACAACTAGTTGCACACTTTTGGGATAGTTTAGTCAAGAATTCTAAAAATAAACATCCTCCTTCAGGGAAACACACTTATAATACTAGAAGTAAAGGATTGATAAATACTTCTGGAGAATCAATCTCAAATTCATCAAAAGTAAATAATAGTCCTTCACCTAATCCTTCACCTGCTAAAAAATCTCTTAGTGTTCCAACTACACAACAATTGGATCTACAATATGATATCATAGAAGACTTGAAAAAAAATAGTGTTAATATCAATATGTACGCCCTTCTTCAGATATTTCCTATTTCTAATGGTCCTATTATAACTCCATCAATGAAGTTACCTATTCATAATAATCAAGATAATGCACCTGCAAGTTCAAACAATGATTTGGTTGTTAAAGAAAAAGGTAAGCTGGAAAAAATTCATTAATAGGTAAAAACTCAAAATCCACAACTCCTCCTTTCCTTCTTACATTCCAAATTTATAATCGAAATGTTCATAATTGTATGGTTGATTCTGGAGCATCATCTAATGTCTTGCCTCTATCAGTTTGTAGGAGGATGACTTCAAAATATACTCCAAGTGACACACAGATCACACATCCATATTGTTCGAATGTAAAAAATTTAGGAGAGATAAAAGATGTATTAATTAGGCTTGCAAGCAACCCATTAGTGTATCAAATTATAAACATTGTGGTTGTTGACATTCCTGATGCTTGTGGACTATTTTTTAGCACAGGTTGGTCACAAAAATTAAATGGCTTCCTTGCAACAGATTCGTCAATCTTATGGCTTCCCAAAAACGGTAAAGCCAATCAAATCAGGATTGGAAGAGAAAGATACTTAAGACATACTGTGACAGAGTTGCATGATCCAAATGAACCAATGTTATTCTTTGATTCAATTATGGGAAATTTCACCTATGAACTGAATTTTCAGAATTTTAAGCCTGAAAATTCCTCGTTTACAGTTTTAAATCAGCAATCTGAAATTTCTAATTGTACATATATTCAGCTTGATTCTGCATTACAAGATTTTGTAAATATTGTAAAAAATCAAAATTTTATTAGTAACAGTAAATTAGTTGTAAATAGTTTACTTTGGACACTTGTTTTTGATGGATCAAAAACAAACGAAGGAGTTGGAGCTGTTCGTGTTCTAATTGATCCTAAAGGAAATAAAACATGTATAGCTTGTAGGTTAGAATTTGATTGTACTAATAATACAATTGAACATGAAGCTCTCATTCAAGGATTGAAGAAGGCTTTAGATTTAGGTAATAAGGTAATGGTGGTATATGGTGATTCCGAAATCATTGTAAGATAGGTACGTAATTCAATTCATTGTATATCATAACATATTCAAAATTTTTAGAAGGAAGTATGGAGTCTTATTTCAAAATTTGAAGCTCTTAACATCCATTCTATTCCTATATTTCAAAATCAAGAAGTTGATTTATTAGATAATGTAGCTTCTAAATTAGTCACTCCTAGATATTTTTCTCTTAATAATTTTTCTATTGAATTAATTTTCAGACCATCAATTCCACATAATTTTGTTAACTGGAGTGTTTTTTATGATGATTTACATATTTTGAATTTCTTAACAAATGAAGATAATTTTAAAGATTCAACTATCGATGAAATTACTCATGACGAAGACTTACGAAATTTCTTGGTAATACATAATAATTGTTCACTAGAGAAAGCTTTTGCTGAGGTAAAATCTATCCCTAACTTTGTTTTGAGATTAGAAAATTTTTATGATCTCCAAGACAAATTCAAGAATGTACCAAATTGTAAAACCAATAGTTCACACTTGAATTATGAAACTGTAAATTTAGGGACATATTCTAATCCTCAAACTATCAATCTAGGAACATAATGCAATCCATTAAAAAACATCTTTTATTAAGTTGTCTAGGGAATTCCAAGACGTGTTTGCATGGACCTACAATGATCTCAACAATTTTAATCCATGGGTCATGCAACATATAATTCCAATGAAACAAGCTTCAAAACCTTTTCAACAGAAACTTAGGAAAATCCATCCATCTTTGGAACCAATGGTTAAAATACAATTAAACAAGATTTTAGCTTCCAAGATCTTTTTTCCTATCAGACATACTCAATGGGTAGCTAACTTAGTTCCATTTCTGAAGAAAAATGGTGACATTCAACTTTGTTTTAACTTCTGAAATTTCAATAAATCATCAGAAAACGATAACTACCCAGTTCCTCCCATCGAAAAAATTCTTTAGAAGGTCTCTGGTTCTAAGATTCTATCATTTATTGATGGTTTCTCAGGATATAATCAAATCCTTGTATCATCTGATGATCAACTTAAAAAACATTTAGGACATTATGGGGAACTTATGCTTATCGAAAAATTCCTTTTAGTTTGATCAATGCAAGAGCTACCTTCCAAAGAGAAATGTATATTTCTTTTAGATGATTGATCAATCATTCGGTAGTCTTTTACCTTGATGATGTGACAGTGTTTTCCAAACGTAGATTTGATAATATTTTTCATCTCAGAAAGTTCTTTGAATGCTGCAAAAATTATGGAGTTTCTCTTAACCCTAAAAATACAATATTTGTTGTTACTCAAAGGATTTTATTAGGGTGTGTAGTTTCAAAACATGGAATCATGATTGATCCATAAATAAGTCAAACCATATCCAAAATTACTTATCCCACTAGTAAAATGGCTATGCAATCTTTTCTAGGGAAAATCAATTTTGTGAGGAGATTTGTTCCTAGTTTTTCAGAAATCATTTGTCCTTTACAAAATATGATTAACAAAGATGCTAGTTTCAACCGGGGAAACAATGAAAGAGAATAATTTAAACGAATTCTAAAATCTATTTCTAAATCTCCTATCCTTTTAATTCCATATTTTAGTAAGGATTTTATGGTATACACATTCGCTTCAGATATATCTTACGTTGCAGTATTGAGACATCGAAATCAACAAAATCATGAAGTTCATATATCCTTTATGAGTTCGAACTTTAAAGGAGCATAATTAAACTACCATGAAGTTGATAAACATGCATATGTTGTTTTTAAAGATGTTAAACATTTTCACCCTTATCTTTTAAAATCTAGAACCAAAGTTATTGTTCCATTCCCTACGGTAAGGAACTTACTAGTACAAAAATATTTAGGAGAAAAAAGAGCTCCATGGATGACAACTCTTTAGGAGTACGATCTAGAAATTAAACCTTCAACAGTAATAAAAGGACAAGGTCTTTGTCAGCTTGATGTTGAATCTGATCACCTTCCAAATAATGAATCTACAATTGATGAATCCTTGTTTAAAAAGGATATTTATTTCTTTCCTCCATTATATTCTTGGTATTCTGATTTAAGAACTTTTCACGAAGTAGGAGTTGCTCCAAATAATTTAGAACCAAGAAAAATAAGACCTCTCAGATTAAAGTCAGTTGCTTATCAGCTGATAAACAATATCCCTTTTATAAATAATTATCATGGTGTGTTATTACGTTTCCTCGATAAAGATGAAATCGAAACAATTATGGAAGAATTACATTATGGTTCTGCGGGTGGTCACTTTGGAGGAGAAACCATTTCCCATAAAATCCTTAGGGATAGTTACTATTGGCCTACACTATTTTGAGATTCCTATGCATTTGTAAGGAAATCTTAATATTGTTAGACTGCTGCAGGTTGGGTAAAAAAACCTGCTTTTCCATTACAACCAGTTTCGGTAGAAAGACAATTTCAACAATGGGGAATTGATATAGTAGGTCCAATTAATCCACCTTCTTATCTGCAACATAAATATATCATTACTACAACTGATTATTTCACTCGATGGGAAGAAGCTGCACCTATGCGTTTGGTTAATGCAAATCAATTTGTTCTAATTTTAGAATCTTTTATTATCACTCAATTTGATATGCATGACTCACTTGTTTCCGATAATGCTTCTTATTTCTCATCCATCGAGTTAACTCAGTTCGCTTTACAGCAAGGTATTATATGTAACATCTCCTATTTTACGTAAATATTTTTTTTAATTATAAATATACCAATCTGTAAAATCCTAAGATGTTATGAATTACGTTCTTTACTAGTTCTGACTACCAACTAAAAGTATATTAATTCTGATTATAAGATATGAGGAGTAACATTAGATCCTTACTACATTTAAAACAATGTTTAGCATTCTAAACAATACTTTGGTGCAAGTAACGTTATAATGTCACTACTTACTCTTGTCGTTAAAAGTTACTTTGATTTTTTGTTGGCTGACAGTGTTGTGGATGTTGTTTTATGTTCCTTCCAGTCCTTGACCCGACCTATCAGCTAGGGAAATAGATCATAGGTCTTACTTAGCTTTGATGGCTAAATAAAAACCTATGTTTTCTTTGTGCAGGTGAAACAAAACTAGGCTTAAAGGCTCCTAACAGGTAAAAACAAGTTCTAAGTTAGGAGGTACCACTTCTCCTAAGCCAAGGACTAAGGGAACAAGAGAAAAAACCCAAATAATTATCCTATGCAAAGAACATGAAGCGATCAAGGTTCGCCATGAATTAAAAGTTGATATGATGTGGATTGACTTTGTAATAAAGGTGATATTATACAGGCCACGTGAATGCCTTGAATGCTCCAATTGGTGGCAATTATTCACATTGCAAAACCCTAAGGGTTTATGGTGCCTCGAGAGAGGTGTAAACTTGTCCTTGAAGCTTTGTCTCATATGGTCTTTGGTTTTTTCTCTGAGGGGTTCTACCGTGCCTCTGTCTGTGTTTTCATGGTGGAGGAGCTGAGGTGCTTGAACCTCGACCTTCTTCCTCCTCGTCTGCAAACTTGTGGTGGTTTACATGGCTCTGTTCAAAACGAAGGAAACTGTTGGAGGTTGGAATCTTGATGTTGATGCTGACCTGGTTAAACCATTTAGAAGGTATGAATATCTATTTATTTTTTAAGTTATCATTATCTACTGCAAGTTTAAACTTATTTTTTTGAATAAATGACCTCTATAATATTTGTGTGCAAGAGGCTCTTCGCGAACAGACTGTGGAATTTAGTTCATGGTAAGGTTAATGGCTTCAGTCTAGGTAAGACATGTTACTTGCCTTCCCGTGGCTCTGAGACTGGTAGCATCGTGGTTTGTCCCATGATTCCATGGAATAATTTGGGAATCCATCTCTACATTTGTCTTTTTGGTATGAAAGTGATAAGTTTCTTTGGTAGTCGTGAGACTTCTTTACATTTGAAACTGTAATGGAGGAACCCTTCAACCGTGGAGTCAAGGTGACCGTGAAAATGATTTTTTTGTATAAATAGTAGCAAGGTTATGCTTGTTTTAAGTTGTAAGAACAGTCCTATGATTGTCTTTCAAAAAATGTAATTATTCATTTTCCTTGAAAAGAACCCTGTGAGGGATTTCATGATGTATATACTCATTCGTGTTTGGTTTTTCAGTTTTGTAGTATTGTTGTTAAAACTAAGATGCGGTCGTGAGTCCATTACCCCATTAAATGTATTTTGGATAAGGGCCTTTGGCCACTGTCAAGTTGAAAAACGTTTTAAATGTGGATGCTACTATTCAATTTTTTCATAAAATGGTTTTAAAAGATGAAAGAACCCATGAGGGTCCTTGGTCATTGTAAACACATAGTCATGTAAACTGTCTTGGTTTTCAGTTTCGTTCCTCTTTATTTATTTAACAACCCATAAGGCTGGGGATATTATTTAGCCTGTAAAAGATATGAATTTAGACCGTGTGACCATTGTTATGTTACTTAAGAAAATATTTGGGGTGTAAGGCCATTACTTTGTCTTGTCTTAGATTGAAAAATGTAGTGAGGACACTGTCAAATCGATTCAAGTTTTTAAATGGGTAAAATTGTTTTTATAGTGATTGAATTAAGCCCCGAGGCTATTGCGATTTCCTTCTGTGTGTTTTAAAATCGCATAAGATAATACTAAAATGACCTTCAACTTGTAACCAGAGCTGTGGCCTGTCGATAATCTCGATTTGGTATTTTTAATAATATTTTTGTAATTGAATGAGCCATAAATCCCTTATAATGTAACTATGTTAAAATAAAACTTAACCGTGTTCAATCATTAAACCTAGCTTAAGGGTGATTCCATGAAGATGGGTAACACTTTTTGGCCAAATTTGGCGATGAAAACCTGATTTTTTACTCATGTGCTAGATAGAAGCCCTCAAAATGCATATATGCCATGTGAATTTTGACTTGCAGTAAAAAAAAATTGTAGAATATTATGTTGGCTTCATAGTGATATTTTTTTAAAAATATTCCGATGTCATTTAATGTGTGAATTTTTGCATTTAATGAACTGTGTGACCTTAAAAATTTGAAGAAGTTAATAAGTGGCTAGTGTCCACGTAGAGTAATTCAATCTTTCATTAATAATTTAAAAAAAATAAATATATGAGCATGATCTACATAAAATGCAGTGTGATGTGCATATTTTTTTGTTAATTTTTTTCGCATTATACAATTATTTATTATTTTTCGAAAGTGACCACATTCGATTTCAGCATCGTTTTAAACACATAATTGTCCACGTAAAGCAATTTTTTCTATTTTTTCAAAAATTGAAAAACCAAAGATACCCTTTTGAAGAGGACACGTCGATATGTGATGTGTGCATGTTTAAGAATTTTTTGGCTGTGTATTTTTAACTCTGCGGATTTTTCTTTGAGCTGCTTTGAAGTTGCAGTGTGGTTTTGTAAGTATAAGTTTTAGAAGTAATTAAAAAATAAATTTCATATGAATTCCAAAATGCGTGTATGATACCTCAATGGATAGAAGATTCGTTGGTGAATTTATCGGTATCAACTCCGCTCAGTTATGTGCTAGGAATGGCAGGGTGTACACCTCTGCAAGGCACATAAAATTTTTCATTTGTTTGAATGTGGGCTAAGTCTATTTTCCTAAGCCCTCGACCGAGGGTTTGTAAAGCCCTCGACTAAAAAAAAACCTCGACCGAGGTATTTAAATACCTTGGTCGAGGGCTGAACAAAACCTCGATCGAGGGCTTGATAAAACCTCGGTCGAGGGTTTAACAAGCCCTCGACCGAGGTGCGTTTTTTTGTTTTTTCCAAAATGCACTTGCCAAAAAGTGTTACCCAGGTCCGCGGATTCACCCTTAATTACTATTTTAATTTTGAATCTCGATACCCTAACTGTAACTAGGGTTTAGTTTGTGAGGCCAAAGCTCGGTTGTAGATTGGAATTTGATTTATAACTATATATATAATATAGTGCTTAAGGTTTGGGAATAAGGTTTTGATATTGATTTCAAATCATTGTTTGATGTTTATTTTTGTAAGACCTTATATTATATTTATATGCTATGTGTATCCTCTATCTCTCGGATTAATGATTGAAAAGCTTTGATTTGGACTTTAGCACTGATAAAGTGTTTCCTTTATGTATAAGTTATTACTTAGAATCATACTAATACTATGAAGTGGATTAAAATATTCCTAAGGTTTGTTTTTTATGTGAATACCTTGAATATAAGAGCTTAGTTAATACTAAAAGATATATTCACATAAGTAGTCTCTTTAAAAGAAAATATGAAGAGACTGTAAGGGCTTGAAAGAGGTTCTGTAGGAGTTTTAACATTTATTCTTTAAACCCCTACTATTGATATGGAATATAACATCATAAAACTAACATTACTAATTAAGGTAATGTTAATATAACTAGTAATCCACGACAGAGAATAAAGGTTTAACCTATAAACATGGAATAATGAACATAAAAAATGAATATATCATCATAATTACAACTTCCTTTTTCAGAGTAATACTAATAGTTATCATTTAAAATTCTGTAGATAATGAACATACTTCAACAAAAAAATACAGATATAGAATTAAAACATAAATAATTATAAATAGTTAGAACCTGGATAATTTGTAGAAGCGGGACAAACACCCAAAGAAGACTGTTCCACCCAATCATCTCCTGAAGCAGCCAAGATTACTTACTTAGGACCCCCAAGCCTGTTCACTGAACCACTAGGATGAAGATCACTGGATAATAGCACATGCAGCAACTTGCTGTAACTTAACACTTAGTAGCAGACCTAACTCAACAATTCCACTTTAGCTATCCCCTCATCAAATTCCACTTTAGCAATTCCATTTGCAACAGTCACAAGGTTCATTCACTTGGAAAATAGAATGTAGTGATCCTTCTGCTCAATTTGATGGTATTTATAATATTGCCTAGGTATTTGGGTCTGTTTTAGAATTAAATGAGCCACCTGCTCAATTCCCCCTCTCAGGGAACATGACCACATTTTTAGGCATTTTGTTTCCTGCAACATCTAGAAAGTGAAATGCTAGTGCTGCCACTTGTCAACCATCCTTTTACAACTATTCATTGCTCCTAGTGGGTCAGTGAACGCTCATTCAACAGTCTCATTTGTATAGGTGTCTCTTTTATTTAATTATTAAAATAAATAATTGTTCAATTACAGTCATCCTTGACCAACTTGGTCATAAAAACTTTACAATAAATTTAACATAATGTTTTATGAAATACAATAAAAATATTTATTTTTCAGTTCTAGGTATGTTACAAACACGCCCCCTTAAGTTCAAAATCATCCTCGATGTTGTTTAAGTTTATTATGAGTCTTCTTGAAACAGAACTGGATATGCCTCTCACATATCACTCTCCAATTCCTAGGTTTCTTCATCTAGACTAAGGTGTTTCCATTGCACCTTTACCTGTCCAATGATGTGATTCTGGAGAAAAAATTCCCTCTTGTCGAGAATACAGTTCAGTTCCACCTGAAAATCTCCTTCAGGTTCTACTTGAATAACATTCTAGTCAATCATGTGAGTAGCATCGTGCACATAATTTTTCAATATGGAAATATGAAAGACATTATGTATTATAATATTAGGTGGAAAAGCTAACTGATATGCCACTAGCCCCACTCTTACTAATATTTCGAGTGGTCCACAATACCTAGGTGCTAATTTAGCACAACTCCTTAGTTCAAAGGAGCTCTTTCTGGGTTTTACCTTAACAAATACATGCCCACCTACTCGAAATTATTTCAAAGTTATTTTAAAGTTTGTGTGTCTCTTTTGTCTATACTGAATAGTTTTCAAATTGCTTTGTACTTGTTTCACTGCTAGTTCTAGTTCTTTTAACAATTCAGGTCCTAACATCAATCTGTCAACTATATTGCTCCATGTAATAGAAGTATTACATTTCCTACCATATAATATTTCAAAAGGACTAATTTTAGTTGAAGCTTGATAATGATTGTTATATGCAATTTCAACTAAGTGTAAATAATCTTCCCACTTCTTGGGATAGTCTCTAACATTCATTCGTAACATGTATTCTAGTACTTGATTAACTCTTTTTGTTTTTTCATCTATTTGTGGATGATAAGAAGTATTGAAATTCAATTTAGTATCTAGTCCTTTAAACAAAGATTTCCAAAAATTACCAGTAAACTTAGGATCTCTGTAAACAATTATTACCTTCAGAATCTCATGCAACTGAAAGATTTCATCATGAAGATATCAGCAATGTTAGAAGCTTTATGAGTTGTTTAAAAAGGTATAAAGTATGTTGTATTGCTTATTTTGTCCACAACTACCATTATTGAATCATTTTGTTTCTGAATTTTAGGTAATCCAGTTATAAAATCAAGACTGATGACTTCCCATTTCCAATTTGGAATTGGTAATGGTTGTAAAATACCTGCTGGGTGTTGATGTTCATATTTAACTTGCTAACATTATATACACCTAGCTATATATTTAGCAACTTCGTTCTTCATATTAGGCCAGAAATACTATTTTCTCAACATTGTTATCATCTTTTGATACCCTGGATGTCCGAAATAAGGAATTTTGTAATCAGCAATTTAATTTATGGTATGTTAGGCACATAAAGTTTGTTTTTATACATCATTAATTCCTTTTCATTTAAATTGTAATATGTATTTACATTTTCAGATTCTTTCTTACTTTTTCTCTTAGATTTTGGTATTCTGTGTCCAATTTTATTCTTTTTTCTAATTTATCATCTAATTCGGTTTTATAACTGCTAATGGTATCTATGGAACTTGTTATTGCATTTATTCTTAAGGCATCAACCACTTTATTTACCTTTCCTTTGATGTGTTGGATTTCAAAATCATATTCTCTAAGGAAAGTGAACCATCTAGCTTGCCTTGAGTTCAGATTTTGTTGATCAAACAAATACTTCAAGCTTATATTATTAGACATTAGCAGAAGTATTTTACCTATTAGATGATGGTGCCACACTTTTAGAGCGTGGATTATGGTAGCCAAATCCAAGTCATAAGTTGCATAATTCTTTTCGTGTGTTTTTAACTTCCTTGATTCATAAGCAATTATGTGACCTTCTTGTGTCAGTACTCTTCCCAAGCCTTCATTGCATGCATCAGTGCATACAATGAAATCTTTGTCTGGATCTGCAATTTTTAATATGGGTGCAGTAGTTAATAGTTCTTGTAATTTATTAAAACTTTCTTCACATTTTTTATCCCAGACAAATCTTTTTCCCTCTTTCTGTAATGATGTTATAGGATTCATGATTTTCGAAAATCCTTCTATAAATTTCCTGTATTAACCCGTTATTCCCATGAATTATTGCACATCAATTACATCCTTGGGGACAAACCAATCAATTATTACTTTTATCTAGTCTGCTTCTATGGATATCCCTTCCTTAGATATCACGTGCCCTAGATAGTGTATCTTATCTTTATAAAATTCGCATTTACTGAATTTAGCATATAGTTTATGTTCTCTTAAAACTTGTAGTATTAACTGCACATGTTCATCATACTCTTATTTCGTTTTAGAATAAATTAAAATGTCATCTATGAAGATGACTACAAATTTATCCAAGTATTTTCTTAATACATTGTTCATTAAGCACATAAAATTTGTTGGAGTGTTTGTTAGTCCAAAGGGCATAACCACGAACTCATAGTGTTCATATCTAGTTCTGAAAGTGGTCTTAAAAATATCTTCATCTTTAATTATGACTTGATGATATCTAGATATCAATTCTATTTTTGAAAATATTGTCGTTCCATGTATCTAATAAAACATATCATCGATGCGGGGAAGAGGATATCTATTTTTAATTGTCATTTTGTTCAGTTTATGGTAGTCTATACATAGACGTAGTGTATAGTCTTTCTTTGTAACGAATAAGACAAGTGCTCCCCATGAGGATACGCTTGGTCTTACATAATTTTTTTCTATTAGTTCTTGCAATTGTAATTTTAATTCGTTTAGTTCTAAAATGTTCATTCGATAAGGGGCCTTTGAATTAGGTACAAATCCTGGTACTAATTCGATCATAAAATCCATATCTCTCTTCGGTGGTAATCTTGGAATTTCTTCTAAGAAAACATCTGAGAAGTCTTGTAGGATTGGAATATCATTGAATTTTAGCTTATCTTCTTTATCAATTTGTTCGTTATTTATTACATGTACAACAAATACTTTACAACCTTTCCTTACAACCTTTTTCATTTGTAAGGTTGAGATTTGTCTAACAGAAAATTTTCTGGGTATTCTTTTGACTGTAATCCTTTCTCCTTTATAATTTAAACAAGTAAATTTTTTTTCTGAAAACAATTTAAAATTACTTAAATTTTTTTTTCTGAAAACAATTTAAAATTACTTGATGTTTTTCCATTCAATCCATACCTATAAAAAAAATCATAAGATCCTAACGGTAATACATTTAACTTGACTTGCGATTTGAACTGACTCGTAAATAAATCACAGTTTTCAACATAATTAAATACTTTCCTTTTAGTCCCTGTAGCTAGCTAGTCCAGCCAAGTCTTTTCAAACTTTTTCAAAGATAAATTTCATTTTTCCACTATGCTAGTTAACACATGACTTAAACTAGCATATGGGTCAATCAGAATGGAAACATACTAGTTTTGTATCATACCTTGTACTTCCACCATGGAAGTCTGATGATTAGCCTGTCGATTCTCTAAGGCTGCATTCATTCTGGGCATTTCATTTGCTACATCTCCAACTGTTTCTTCTTCCTGAATGGCATGTACATTGCTGAAGTTCTCTTTTTTGTTCGTACAATACTTGGCATAATGTAGTCCTTGACAATCCCAGTACTTTGCAGGTTCCTTATGTTCATTATTTTTAACATGATTGTTAGGAATATATCTGCCTTTTGGTGTTGTAGTATTTTGTTGTGTTTTATTTTTAAAATATGTTCCTTGATAGTTATTGTTAGAGAAATTCCAAAAAATATTTCCAAAAATTTTATTAGATTTAAAAACTTTTCTTTTCTGATCAAAGTTACTTGTTCTCTTACTCTTCCAGTTAGGTATGCTTTCTCTCTTTTTACTTTGTTCGTAACAGAAGTGAGCTTTTCTAATTGCCTATTCAAGGGTATTTGTATTATCAAACTCAATTATGTCCTTGAAACTAGTGGGAAGAAAACTTAAAAATCTTTGTATTTTAGGTTTTTCGTCAATTATGTAAGGTAGATATCTTAACAGACTTAGAAATTTTCTACTTAACTCTTTCATTGACATTGAACCCAGTTTTTAGTTCATAAAATTATTTAGCTCTTTCTTCATAATATTGTTCAGATAAAAAATTCCTTTTAAAATACTTTTTAAAAACTCTCTAGGTTAAATACTTATCCTTAAGGTTTTTGACTCTTTTTATGTTCTGTCACCAGATGTCAGCTTTTCTGGTTAAGTTGTAGATAGTCATATGGGCTTTCAGTCTGTCGGAGTAGTTATAAATTTGGAAGTACTTTTTCATTCCCGATAACCAAACCTCTACTTCTTCACCCTTTTCTACTTCCCCATTGAACATGGGATGTTTAATCTTTTTAAATTCTCCTGAAATCTCTTCATAAGGTTTATACTTCATTTTTCTAGGCCTACGGTCACTTTCACTACTTTCACTTGTATATTTATACCTTCCTCTATGCGACCTTGCGTTAAATTTTGAAGAAGGTTCACTATCAGAATATTTTACTTTCTTACACTTATGTTTGTATATATTGTTTTAGAATCAGTTTCATACGCATTTATTTTATCTTTTCCTCCGTTGTGTATTTTGTCTAGTAAATTCTGATTTAGTTCCAAAATTATTTCATTATCTACTTTCACAGTTTGTAGTTCATCTTTTAACTCTTTCAATGTTTGCAGTAACTTTGAGGGTTGATTATTTAGTTCCACATAAATGTTGTCTAGATTATTGTGATGAGATCCATTTTCAGCAAATGCTTCAACACCTTCCATTTTCCTGCAAAACAAAATTTTATATTTCTGTACAGAAATAAATTTAAAACATGATCAGTATATTTGTTTCTTGTTTGCATGTGAGTAAGCGAATCAGGCCTAGTGTTTGGAAACTTGCTCTGATACCACATGTAACATCTCCTATTTTACATAAATAAATAAAAGATTAATTATAAATATATCAATATTCTGTAAAATCCTAAGATGATACTCCATAAGATGTTATGATTTACGTTCTTCACTAGTTGTGACTACCAACTAAAAGTATCTTAATTCTGATTATAAGATATGAGGAATAACATTAGATCCTTACGACCTTTAAAACTATGTTTAGTGTTGTAAACAATACTCTGATGCAATTAATGCTATAATGTCACTACTTATTCTTGTCATTAAAATTTACTTTGATTTTCTGTTGGCTGACAATGTTGTGGATGTTGTTTTATGTTCCTTCCATCCCTTGACTCTACCTATCAGCTAGGGAAAGGAGTCACAAGTCTTACTTAGATTTGATGGCTAAATAAAAGCCTATGTTTTCTTTGTGCGTGTGAAAAACAACTAGGCTTAAATCCTCCTAAAAGGTAAAAACAAGTTCTAAGTTAGGAGGTACCACTTCTCCTAAGCCAAGAACTAAGGGAACAAGAAAAAAAAACCCAAAGAATTATCCTATGCAAAGAACATGAAGCGGCCAAGATTAGCCATGGATTAAAATTTGATATGATGTGGATTGAATTTGTAATAAAGGTGATATTATACGGGCCACGTGAAGGCCTTGAATTCTCCAGTTGGCGGAAATTATTCACATTTCAAAACCCTAAGGGTTTATGGTGCCTCGAGAGAGAGGTGTAAAATTTTCCTTGAATATTTTTCTCATATGGTCTTTGGCTTTTTCTCTGAGGGGTTTTGACATGCCTATGTCATCTCTTCTATGTATCTTATCTCTGTTTTCATGGTGGAGGAGCCAAGGTGCTTGACCCTCGACCTCCTTCCTCCTCATCTGCAAACTTGTGGTGGTTTACGTGGCTCTATTCAAAACGAAGGAAAACGCTGGAGGTTGGATTCTTGATGCTGAGACTGACCTGGTTAAACCATTCAGCAGGTATGAATCTCTATTTATTTTTTAAGGTTTCATTCTCTACTGTTATTTTAAACTTATTTTTTCAAATAAATGACCTCTGTAACATTTGTGTCCAGGAGGCTCTTCGCGAATGGATTGTGGAAATTAGTTTGTGGTGAGGTTGAAGGCTTTAGTCCGGGTAAGACATGTTACCTACCTTCTCGTGGCTTTGATACTGGTATCATCATGTCTTATCTTTCAATTCCATGGCATAGTTTGGGACTCCATCTTTGCGTTTGTCTTTTTGGTATGAAAGTGATAAGTTTCTTTGGTAGCCGTGAGGCTTTTTACATTTGAAACTATAATGGAGGAACCCTTTGACAATGGATTCGAGGTGACTGTATAAATGAATGTTTTGTATGAATAGTAGCAGGTTTATATTTGTTTTAAGTTGTAAGAACAGTCCTACGACTATCTTTCCAAAAATGTAATTATTCAATTTCCTTAAAAAGAACCATGTGAGGGATTTCGTGATGTATATACTCATTCATGTTTGGTTTTTCAGCTTTGTAATATTGTTGTTAAAACTAAGATGCGACCGTGAGACCATTACCCTGTTAAAATTATTTTGGATAAGAGCCTTTGGCCGCTGTCAAATTGGAAAATGTTTTAAATGTGGATGCTACTGTTCAATTTTTTCATAAAATGGTTTTAAAAGATGAAAGAACCCATGAGGGTCCTTGGTCGTTGTAAAAACACAGTCGCGTAAAATGTCTTGGTTTTCCATTTCATTCCTCTTTATTTATTTAACAGGCCATAAGGTCGTGGATATTCTTTAGCCTGTAAAAGATATGAATTTAGATCATGCAATGCTGCTTAAGAAAATATTTGGGTCGTAAGGCCATTACTCTGTCTTGTCTTAAATTAAGAAAGGTCATGAGGCCACTGTCAAATTGATTCAATTTTTTAAATGGGTAAAACTATTTTTACAGTGATTGAATTAAGCCCTAAGGTTGTTGTGATTTCCTTCTGTGTGTTTTAAAATTGCAGAAGATAATACTAAAATGGCCTTCATCTTGTAACCAGAGTTGTGGCATGTCGATAACCTCAATTTGGTATTTTTAATAATAGTTTTGTAAATGTGTTCGATCTTTAGACCTAGTTCAATTACTATTTTAATTTTAAATCTTATTACCCTAAATGTAACTAGGGTTTAGGTTGTGAGGCCAAAGCTCAACTCTAGATTAGAATTTGATTTATAACTATATATATGATATAGCATGTAAGGTTTGGGCATAAGGTTTTGATATTGATTTCAAATCACTGTTTGATGTTTATTTTTGTAAGACCTTATATTATATTTATATGCTAACTATATCCTCTATCTCTTGGATTACTGATTGAAAAACTTTGATTTGGACTTTAGCACTGATAACGTGTTTCCTTTATGTATAAGTTATTACTTAGAATCATACTAATACTGTGAAGTTGATTAAAATATTCTCAAGGTTCGTTTTTGATGTGAATACCTTGAATATAAGAGCTTAGTTAATACTAAAATATATATTCACATAAGTAGTATGTTTAAAATAAACTATGAAGAGATTGTGAGTTCTTGAAACAGGTTCGGTAGGAGTTTTAACATTTATTCCTTAAAAGCCCTGGTATTGATATGGAATATAACATCATAAAACTAACATTACTAATTAAGGTAATGTTAATATAACTAGTAATCCACGGCATAGAAGAAACATTTAACCTATAAACATGGAATAATGAACATCAAAACTGACTATAACATCATAATTACAGCTTCCTTTTTCAAAGTAACACAAATAGTTATCCTTTAAATTTCTGTAGATATTGAACATACTTCAACAACAAAAAACAGATATAGAATTAATATATAGATAAATATAAATAGTTAGAACGTGGATAATTTGTAGAAGGGGGAAAAACACCCAAAGGAGATTGTTACACCCAACCGTCTCCTGAAGCAGCCAATATTACTTTCTTAGGACCCTCGATAATGTTCAGTGAACCACTAGGAGGAATATCACTAGGTAATAGCACAGACACCAACTTGTTGTAACTTAGCACTCAGTAGCAGACTTTACTCATCAATTCCACTTTATCTATCCTCTCATCAAATTCCTTGTGTGCCTGAATTTTCAGTTTGCAGCAGTCACAAGGTTCATTCACATGGAAAATACAATGTAGTGAGCCTCCTTCTCAATGTTATGGTATTTATAAGATTGTCTAGGTCTTTGAGTCAGTTTTAGAATTAAATGAGCCACCTACTCAGTTCCCCCTCTCATGGAACATGACCACATTTTTCAGGATTTTGCTTCCTGCAACAGCTAGAAAGTGAAATGCTAGTGTTGCCACTTGTCAACCAACCTTCGATATCTGCTCATTCCTCCTAGCGGGTCAGTGAACACTCATTCAACAGTCTCATTTGGATAGGTTTCTCTTCTATTTTATTATTAAAATAAATAATTCTTCAATTACAGTCATCCTTGACCAACTTGATCATAAAAACTTAACAATAAATTTAACATAATGTTTTCTGAAATAAAATAAACATATTTATTTTTTAGTTCTAGGTGTGTTACATTAGAGTCAGGTACTCTGCAAGTTATTACTCCCAAGGTAATGGTTTAGCATAATCAACCAATAAAAACTTGTTGAATATTCTTAAGAAAACAATTTCCACACATCATCGTAATTGGCACACCGCTTTGCACAATGATCTTTGGGATAATATAGTGACCCCTAAATCCTCAATTGGGAATTCACATTTCTTTCTTGTTTATGGCATAGAAGCAATTTTACCACCTAATTTATTCTTTTCTTCTCTGCAATTAGCTCAATCTGTACAAGATGAATATTGTCCAGCTATGGAGAGAAGAATCAATACTCTGTTAAAATTGGAAGAATATCGAGAAAAGGCTAAGCAACACTTTACAAAACATCAGCAAATTGTTAGGTCTTGGTTTGATCAGGCATTATTTTCTAACAGATATTTTCAAGTAGGATATTTGGTGTTAAAATGGGATAAAGCGCATGAAGATAAAGGTGAACACACAAAATATCAGTGTCTTTGGTTAGGCCCTTTTATCATTTCTAAAAAATTGGGACCAAGTACTTTTCAATTACAAACTTTAGAAGGTGAGTTTGAAACTTTTCCAGTAAACGGATTGATCCTTAAAAACTATTTTCAGTAATTCTGTGAGAATCCTTCATTTGTACATAATTTGTTTATATTGTAAATAATTGTACAGAATTTTATTTTTATTTTCTGTATATAGTTCATCTTTTCTCACTATTTACTTTCAAATCTTCTCATCTGTAAATATCTTCAAATCATTTTCAAATTCTCCTTGAAGATTTACTTTTCATAAAAATGATCACACTTTCAAAATATTTAAGTATACATTCTCTAATCTAAGATGGTATTTGTAAATAAATAAAACCTGATAATTGAGTTTTAGTGTGTTCATAGATTTTGAAGAATTGTGATAAAATTCAGTATTTTAATTTGATGAGAATAATCAGATCTTTTCAAATCTAAAAATTACCAGTATAACATTTTAATATTTGTAAATATGATTAGAGTAAATCCTATATAATTTGTTCTTTATGAAGATAACTAGTTAGTTATCTTTTTAAATCTTGGTACTCTGAAAATCTTTAGCAATTTGAATTGTCAGTCATCTTTGAATCTTACTTACCATCTGAGGAATTTTTTTCGGTATGTTCCATTAATAAACTTAGGATGAAATAGGGAACATAAGGTCTTAGTAATGAGTCGGTCTGGTCAAGATAATGAACATTACCGATATGACATTACCAAGATATCTGGTTGTGGCTCTTGGTTATTTGATCAAGAGATAAGGGGCCTCAGTAATGATCCAAGTGATTAATTTTCTGAAGAAGATTGTGAGTGACACTGTCTATTGGTTACCAAGATAGGACATTGATTCCTTCTTTTATCTGATCTAAAAATAAATAAATAAATAAATAGCTGCAACAGATTTTTGAAAATTTTCGGAGAGGTAAGTGGCTACATTTTTATAATTGGTGATATGGATTATCATTATTTGAGTACTTTGATTTAAAAATATAATATTTTAGTTTGTATTTAAATTTTGTTGACAAAAATGAGGATAATTCTCAGAAATATTTGCAGATAGGAATATCGTTAAAATATTGGTTTTTATTAGATAGAAGATTTCTGATCTTTTTCAAACAATTATTAAGACTCTATTTTGCACAAGTATTCTAAATAATATGGGAAGAGATAACTGGTTCTTCCAGGTATGTCGCCATTTGTTGGCAAGCAACACCTTCTCATCTTTTTTAGTTTTATCTTAGATCAATAAAACGATGAGCAACATTATCTTTATAAATTATTGGAAAATTTATAAAGAGTGCCTTCAGAATCTTTGATTCTGAAGGTACACTAATCTATAGACATATATTTCATACGAAAAGATGATTTGCAAGTATTTATGGTGAAAAACCCATTTAGCAGCTACTAAATCAAGTTCTCATAAGGTTAATTTTTCTTTCATTTCAATATTAAAATTGATTTTTCATTAAGGTTTTAGTCTTCACATCTTTTGTTTCTTTTATTTTCATTAGGATATATTCATTTGATTTATAATGGCTAGGTTAATATTTGTAATATATTTCATGTTTTAATTGTTAATTTTTATATAAATTAAAAACATGAAATAATCTAAGCATATACCTAAACATTATACATATCAACCTAGGATTACTAATGCTTAATATAAACATCATTTCGAATTATTGATAAAACTTTCTATACCATGATCAAAATGCTAAATGGATTGAGGTCAAATTTAAACCTTAGATTATGGAAAGATTTATAAAATCTAAGATTTGATGACTGTTCTCCATTGAAATTGGCACGATATTTGCAATTAAACATTTGCACATCCTAAGTACTCTTTGTGTCACTTCATTTTGCCAGATCAATTTTTGAAATCAATAACATTTATGATCATAGTACAAAGGGTATGATTTCACGGTTTGATTCATGGTGGTATTTGTTATTTGCGCTATCAGTAGTTTCATGAAACCCTAATAATGAAATTATTCATATGCATAGTTTGGGATTTGGCGTTTTTTCAATCTAAGCAAAGAAAAGGTTGTTATAGGGCTATCATTAACAGAAACACTGGTTTTATTCTTGGCTCCATCGTTATGGATCCACTGTGTAGAATTGAAATGCCTGGAGATGAGCTATTGGAAATAGAACCTGAAGCTACGCAACTAATTGAGAAAATTGGTTGGAGGAAATTCTTTGGAAGCTTTAATGGTTATAATTCTGCGGTAACTTTTAAATTTGCATTGTCTTCAAAATATAATATTGCACAGATAGGTGATGTAACTATTTTTTTCTTAGAGGGTTTCATAACCAGGGCAACCCAACTTCCCCAAGTTGGGGAAAAATGGTTTAAGAGAGGCGAAGTAAATAAAACCAAATGCAAACAATTCTTTCTACCTCATCCTGTGGATTACGACGATAAATTTAAGTATTAGGTGAAGTTCTTAAAACCACAATGGATATCACTACTTCAGCTGATTATAAGGTATATCACCTGTGATGGGTGCTGTTGATCGGTACATTTCTACCATATTAGATTATTAATGGAATTTATAGGTTCGAAATTAAACCTTCCTTGTTATTTTCTTAATAGTCTGGAGAAAATGTCGTGTGCTGTGAAGAATGCGGTGAGAAATTGTGAGCATAGCTTATTTCACCATGGATTAATCAAAATATTAATTCAGTATCAGTTATCATTTGTGAATAAGACATAGGAGCAGTTTTTAATCGATAATGATTTAGGTTCGACTGAACATTTGCCTCCGGCCATGTCCAAATCTATACTTAATAGAAGGAAATATGTTGACGATGAACCCTCTTTGCTAAAGCTTGATGTTAACCCTGTGTAAAATGAATATGGTCAACATACTATGTTAAACAATGTTAGCATTAGAATGGAAAAATAAAATCCTGCAATGATTAATAAAAACCCAGTTGATCTCTGTAATGAAAAACCCATAGAAAAACATGATGTAATGGTTAATAGTAAAATTGCAGACTCAATAATTTCAATGCAACATAAATCTATACAAGGAAATTCATTCTCTAGATCTATGTGTAGATTTACTCGCAGTATGGAGACCATTGAAACCCCTTCAACCATCCAGGAACAAAAAGAAGTTGTGTTAATAGAAATCAACAATGAAGAGGAGATTACATTTCGAGATCATAATAATATTGAAAATGATAAATCTGATGAGAAGAATACTAAAGAAAATAATGATATGGTTTATGAATGTTCAGGTAAGCATTCACATGATATGTTGGAATGTAATCCATCCTTTGCGAGAAATTCTTCACCGGCTAGAAGTGATAAAAGTATTCAAATTCTACTCAAGAAGGATTTTAGAAGCTAAATTTATAGATTGGAATTAGAAGTTGCAAAGCTACAGGGTAATTCGTTGGTCAAGGATGAAGAAATTAAAACATTAAAAGAAGAGTTAGTAAATTGGGTTAGCAGATTGGAAAATTTGAAACAAAACAAGGATAGATACAAAGCAACAAAAAGAGCCATGATAGTAACTCATGAGATATTGACAAAGTTAACTCAACAATAGAGGAGAAAAATTATAATTCTATGCGCTAGACTATCAGAGGCTAGAAGAACTGTCAGGCTTCAAATTTCAAACTAAACGATCCTCTGTGAAAATTTAAAGGGTTTTGTTTTATTTTGAATTGTACAGGTAATGAAAGTCTTTAGTTAGCATACTCACAGAATTAAAATTATGTGAGCATGCTTAAAACATTTTATTTTTCATTTGTATTTAATTCGAAACTTAATGAAGTTAATACATTTCACGACTTGGTTCTGCTGGTGGAGATTCATCTATTTTTGGATGATTTTGGTTGTTAGAGGGATGCGATATTTACTACCAGATGTTTCATATGATTGTGATTTTGGAGATGAAGATGCTTTTGTTGATACTTCTCTTACCTCAAGAAAATTTGGTTATCAAACCAAGGAACGATTGCCAGGTGTTTATTATCACCAAGCTTCTTTGCATGGACCTATTTGATTTCATGGATGAGGATCGTGAAGTTGTTAAAAAACTATTCTTATTTTCGATCATGAATTAAATGTAGTGAGGATAAACGAAATTATTATAATTATCGTTTGTTATGATTCCTTTAACAGTTGTTAAGAGCTGATGTTTATTTTTAGGCATTAGTTACATAAAAATTGAAGGTAGTTAGATAGAGTTTTTAGTATTTAAGTTGTAAGAAATCATGATAAAGGGGATTCGATATCATCAAGAATATTTGCTTCTGGACTGTTGATTACCTACTGTATTGTCAAGTTTCTTAATAAATTTTCGTATTAAATATTTTTCAACACTGTTGCTCCAAACTGGTATCATGTCTGATTCAGACTTGTAAATTTATATAAAATTTTCATAACAATCTTCTATGTTTAAAATTTGCTACATTTATATTTTATAATAATTGTGTGAATTATATATAATGACTCAAGTCAAAATGCATTTTCATGTTAGATCTTAGTGATATTTTTAATCATTTTATTATGTTTCTTTAGTAATTTTATTAAGAATGTTATACATGAATAAATTGATTGATTAATTTACTTTGTGTTTTTACAAGTATTTTATCAATTCATTTAATATATTTTAGTTCTGGCATTAAAGTGTTATGTGTTAATTTCTTACTATTATGATTTTAAGTTACTTATAACTATTTATTGGTATCTCTTTAATAATAATCTATTTTAGAATAGACAGTGATTTTAATTGTAACTATGATTAGTTTTTACTGTCATAGTTATTTTTTATAAAAAAATATATTGTTTAATAGTCTATAATAATAAACACAAATTATAATCAACTCCTGGACGAGATACTTAAGATTAATTAGAGTATATATTTCAGTTTAGCTAAATTTACATTATTTGTAATAGTTGTTAATTGAGTTTCTTTTTATCATTCATAGGAAATATCTTCAAAAAATCGAAAAACTCTCCTTAAGAGAGCACAAAAAATATCAGTTAGGCATAAGTAAATTGAATTTCATTTAGTAGCTGCTAAAGATACTTTAGTTGTTAAATAGATTTATTTTTACCAATAGCTTAATTTTACTTATAGATTAATATTTATGTTTAAGTTTTAATAATTTTATTTGTATTAATTAGAATTCAGTAGCATTAAGTAGTTTAGATTATACTTTTCCGGGTTAAAGTTTAGATAACTCTACTTAAGAGAGTTAGAACCTAGTGGTAGCGAGACCAAAACCTATGAAAATCAGTTAACCCAAACACACCTAAAGCTGCAATAAGCAACTTGTGTGGGTTTATTTTCAGTAGTTGACCTCATTCATAAAATCCAGGTCAACAAGGACCCCTTGGACTTCAATATGCTCCTCAGGCGTGATTATGTTTATTCCATGCAAGTTGTAGTGTCAACGTTATTTCGTGTGATGTACTTTAATCATAATGAAGACATTGTCACTATCGATCAGTTGGATTTTATTGATCCCTCTCTTGACCCAACTAGAGACCAATTCTTTCCTTTATTGATTCCCAATGTCTCAGTAGACACTACCCTGCCATGGGTGAGCTATGTGGCCGCATATCCCTCGTGTTCAACTTCTACTAAGAAGAAGCCTTTTTGTTCATCTTTACCTTCTCAGGAATTGGTACTAGAAGTTGATCAGGTGATTCATCCTATACAAAATGGGGAGCCCGCTCTCCACTCTGTTGATCCATTTGAAAGTTCATACATGTGTCCTATCTGGGATGGTCTACTTCCTTTTGATGAAGTATTCCAAGAGTATTTGATACAGTCTGACCTACTTATGGATTTTGGTTCAGTTGTGCCTAAGTCTAACCCTAACTTGCTTTTATATAATCCTGATCTGTTCATTGATCGATCTTATTATGTTGGTCTTGTTGAGTCTTTGGACTCTTAATTTGAGTAGCAAGTTAGTAATCCTTATGAGTTTGTTTTTTCTTATATATTTTTCAACTCCAGTGATATTGAGTTTGTTCTTGCATACTCTATATCCCCTGTTGATTTTTTATTTTCTTCTAAGGTTGATATTATTGATTATAAATCCTCGAGCCTTGGAACAATAGAATATTCTTCGTTCGATTCTACCTCGACTACACTTTTTGTAAACGATAGGAAAGTTGCATGTGTTTCTTCCAAAGTGACCTAGATCAAATCTTTTCTTCTAAATATGATCCTGATGTTGTTGTTTCTAGGAGACATGATCTTTAGTTGGATTCACAACTATTACTGACCTCTCCTTATTGTTCAAGATGTAACTGTATTTGCATGTACCCTACTCACACTTATGAGCCTGATGTTGGATTCCACGCTTTTATCTCGTTGTATAATCCCTCATATTTGCTCTCACCATCGCTTAATTTTGTACCATTTTGAATTTGCAACTTGACAACTTTTACCTTGAGGAGATGTTCCCCGAGTGTCCTTATCCTGCTCATGTTCCTTGCATTATTCTAAGTTCTGTTCCTTGCACTTGGAACTAGTTTCATCTTCCTCTGACAACCGTCTCTGCTCATTTAGAGCATTCTTTTTATCTCCCCTTCGAGCTAGTGAAAAACAGTAAGGAGGCTGCGAGTTGACTTTTCTGGACTCATTAAAACCTTACGAGAAACATATGGAGTTATCTTCAAGCCCTAGTATGACTCCTTAAATGTGACTAGATTGTCGAGTTCGCTTGTCCCTTCAAACTCGTTAAAGGACATGAAGAAATATCCACATAGGTATAAGTTTACCCCTTTCTTTGGCCATGTGGATTATTTAGGAAAAATGAATACTATGTTCTCTTCAAAATCTAGAAGAGTATCCTTAGGTATAGATTTATCTCTTTTCCATGCCTAGAGGACTAAACTTACAGAAAAGGAACCTGGTTGAGATTAATTTTCTCTTTTTTGTGCTTTGTACCTAAACATGAAAAAGATTATGAGCGTTCTTTATGTCATTTGTCATGCTCGCTAAAATACTAGTACAAAAGCATCAAGTTTATTGTACCATTATTGTAAATAAATGGAACTTTTCGAGTGATCTTTCTCTCCTTCATACTCATTAAAAATAAAGATTTATGCTTTCTTTTGAAGGAGCATCGTTCTGGTGATAGTTTACCCATTTTCGGACCTTTTCGACTAGCTAAGAAAAAGGAATACCTTAGTTCTTCGGAAGCTAAGAGAGTTATCATTTGGATTGTTTTATACTTTTTCATACTTAGGACACTAAATTTATGAAAAAGAACCCCCTTAACGTATTCTTTGGAGTTTTTACACTCTCAAAACTATGAAAACATCACCGAGAATCCATTAATTTTAGATTGTAAAATCCACAAATCAGTGCTTTATAAAGAATTCTTCTATCTCTTCTTTAAGCTTGCCAACAATGAAGAAGGTACCGAGTTTGCTTTCTTAGACTCGTTAAACCTTTAAAAGAAAGAAGGGAAAGGGAAGTTCATTCACGTGTTTTTTACATCATGGAAGTAAGTCTTATTTCCTTGAACAAAGTGCTAGTTTTGAGTCTATCAATAGTTGGGTCCTAGTTTTTTGACCTTATCTCGATTCACAAATTTGACTCCTCCAGTTGGATTATTTTCCAATTATATGGGGAGTCTATCAATGTCTCCTACATTTCAGATTTGCATTGTTGGTCCTTTTGTGTCAAAATTTGTGTGAGTCACTTTTGTGTCATTCTCATTGTTCAAGGATAAACCTTTGTTGGCCATTCTGCAATTTCCTTGACCTTTTGTTTCGGCCACTCCCTGGTATTGGTCCATTACATCCAATCTTTGGTGGTCCTTTCTCCAAAATTGTTCCATATCCAAACATAATCTGAATTTCCTCATGTTGGATGATGAAGGATTCCTTAATGTCTTCCTTCTAACATATATCTTCCTATCGACGTCAACCCATCTTGCTTTGGGAATAAGGTTTAGATTTTATGACAGTAACTTGGGGATTGTAGTTATTAGTGGCAATTTCCCTCGCTATTGGGTAGTGGGAATACCTCAATGTCTCCTACTCGATGGATTCTTTGGGTGTTCGACTTCAATACCTTGTATTCACACTTGTTAGAATGTACTAGGTACCTTGGGGACCATTTTAATTAATGGTGGTTGCCCTCGTGTTTGTTAACGGTCCTCATCAATGACTGGTAATCAAACGGTTTCCTCCATGTTCAAATTCAGATCCTTTATTCATAGGGTTAGGATCTGTACCTTTGGGCGGTTTGGATTGAATACCTTGGGACAACAATAGCATCATGATCTTTTGTTATTTCCCGAGTTGCGAAATATCTTGTCACACTTCATATGACATTTGTTGAGACATAGATACACCTTGTATTCGTGTGGCTATGATCGATTATTGAGCATGGATCTACCTTGTTCATTTGTGTCCATGACTTCTTTAGATTTTATATGGCGCCTTTTTTCATATTGTGTGACCATGATAGTTACATCAGTTATGTACATGTGGGATATGCCTATTTATTTATGGCGATGATTTGTATATGGACGTGTATGTCCCAAAGATCATTTTTGTATGAAATTTATCTCTTTTTCAGGTACCTTTGTTTGATCGTTCGATCTTGGATTCTCTACTCTCTTTGACTCCATGAATCAGTTGTTTCCTTTTTATATTGTCTTTCAGCTATCGTCTTCCCTCTAACCTCATACATTAGGGGGAATCTGTTATATCCTAAAATCACACATCTCTTCCTATGACCACTTTCCCATGATTTTGTCACATGTCGACACTTCCATGACGACATTTGATAAAATTCACTGAAAAAACAACTAGATTGGAGGAGCCATATATAGACTTCTGTAACTCTGTTTGACCTATTCATTTGGATCATTGGAAAGTTACCTGAGTTAGAAAAAAAGTTATATAAGACACCAAATCCTGAAAATGCATGGAAGTACCCTAAAAATGAGATTTTTTGACCCACTCATGACTTTATTTAAGCAAACCCACGGTTATACCTTTGAATTCGCAACTCTGCTTCATCAAACCTATGATTTTCACCTATAGTGGCCAAAAAATATAAAATATGATTAATTATCGAATTAGGGTTGGTTTGGGTGGTTGTGGAACTGATCTGGAAGTTATAACTGATCCTTATTCAACCCCTACTCTTCAATAAATTATATAAGAGAGGGAGAGAGGTCTATGGAGGGGACTTGACCTTTACATTGTTATGCTGGTGGAATTGAGACTGTCATCCCCCATACATTTTCCCTAGGTGTTATCTCCTTGTGTTGCAGAGCTTGGAGGCTGAGATCCTTGGAGAAGAGAATCAGTAGAACCAAATCAAGGTTTCGAGAGGTGCCTAGCAAGAGGAGAAGGTGAAATATGTACATATTCCACTTGATTAGTAAAGATGTGATGTCCTTCTTCTTCCCAAATCATTGTTCAATGTATGATTGAATATATGTTATGATTATATCATGATGTTTATCAGATTAGGTTTTCATGTTTTATTGAACATAATCTCCTTTCATATAGTCTATTTGGTTTGAGGAAGGTATAACTTGTTTTGTAGGTCTCTTGGAGAAGAGGGGCAAGAGAAAGCTTGGAACAACCTTTAGTGAATCAGGTAAAGAACTTGCCTATGAATATTGCTTACATTTTCTTACAGAACCTTATACATTTGTCTTTAAACCCTAGTATGTTGATGTCCTATTAACCCCCAGCCATAGGAACATGTTCCTCTACAACAAGAGAAGAAATCCAAACAAAAGAAGGATATGATCAAAGTCAAGAGGATCATCAATAACTCTATTAAGGATCACTTGATCTCCCAAGTATCCTCAAAGAATACTCCAAAGGAAGTGTTCTATGCACTAACCAATATGTTTGAAGGTAAAACATCAATAGGTGAATGACCTTGAGAAACGAACTCAAGGGTGTGAATATGAAAAAGGAAGAAACCATGTAGTCATACTTTTCCAGAGAATCTCATATTAAGGAACAATTGGAAGCCATTGGTGACATGATGGAAGAAGATGAATTTGTGATGACCACTCTTAATGGTATTCCAAGAGAATGGGATTCCTTTATCATAGGAATATGTGATAGAATAAAGCTAACCAAATTCAACAAGTTATGGGAGGAATGTGTACAAGAAGAAGGAAGGTTATAAAATAGAGAAGAGAAGTTAAATGAAGATGAAGATCAAGCTCTAGCTGTGCATACAAAGAATGGAAGGAATAAATGAAGGATATAGGATTTCCCACAATTAGATCACTATAACTCAAAAGAGATAAGAATTTTAAGAAGTATTACTTATACTATGAATGCTACACATGGCATTAGTTATAACATATAATCTCCAGACATTGTCCACTTAACAAGAACAAGTTCAAGAAGAAGAACGGAAAGTTCCATGCCCATGCAATTGAAGAAATTGATTCATATGAATAAAGGATCAAATAGAATGAAAAATTTGATGAACAATATGTCTTATTATCATCCCTCATATGATATATCTCTCATGGAAGTGATACTTGGCTCATAGACAGCGGTGATTCCAAACATATGACAGGCCACAGAGATTCTCTCTCATGCCTCACTTAGAAAGATTATCGACACAAAGTTTATCTTGGAGATGACTATCAATATCTGATCAAAGGGATGGGATAAGCTTCCTGCAAGATGAAATCTAGTAAGTCCATGAAAATGAAATAAGTCTTATATGTTCCAGGTCTAAAGAAGAATCTTCTTTCTATATCAGCTCTAGACAAGAAAGGCTTCAGAGTTTCCTTCGTATATGGTGAAGTTCTTATGTGGTCAAACGGAAAAACTATATATGATGTAGTTTTAATAGGTATTGAAGGAGGGTTGTACAAACTAAAAGGGCATACAGACCCAACTTGTACTATCAGTCCATGTGAACTATGGCATAGAATACTTTCTCATGTAAACTACAAAGCATTACCAATTGTGAAAAAGGTAGTAGTAGGTCTACCATGAATCTAGATCAACAATGAAGGGGTATGCAAAGGGTGTGTTCAAGGGAAGAACATTAAGAATCTATTTCCAAGAAGTAATAGTAAAACAAAAGGGATCCTAGAAATTGTCCACTCAGATGTGTGTGGACCAATGTCAACTACTTCCTTAAGAGTGTATGTCTATTGTGTTTATTTCATTGATGACTACTCATATAATACATGGATATATTTATTGAAAAAGAAATATGAAGTATTTGAAAAGTTCAAAGAAGTCAAAGAACTTGTGTAGAATCTATCTGAAAAGAATATTAAGATATTAAGATCAGATAATAGAGGAGAATTCACTTCAACTAAATTCAAGGACTTCTGCAAAGAAGATGGGACTAAGAGGGAGCTTACTACACCCTATAATCCTCAAAAAAATGGAGTAGCAGAAAGAAATAATAGATCTATCATGGAAGAAGTCAAAACCATGATTCATGATCAATATCTACCCATGTATTTATGGGCTGAAGTAGCAAACACCGAAATCTATGTTCAGAACAAATCATCCCACAATGCACTTGAAAACAAAACTCCAGAATAAATGTTTACCGGTGAAAAACATGAAGTAAGTCACTTGGATATATTTGATTGTCCTGTGTACCTACATGTTCCCAAAGAGAAAAGATCAAAGTTGGACCCCTCAGGAAATAAGGGGATATTTGTTGGGTATAGTGATCAATCGAAATCATACATAATCTATATTCTAGGTTTTCATAAAATTGAGGTAAGAAAAGATGTCACATTTGATGAAGATGCAACCTTCAACAAATCTAGAAAGACCCATGTGGATTGAGAAGAACAAGAAAATCACAGAGTAGTAGATATCAATAAACCACCAGTTAGAGATGAAGAAGATCCTACACCAAAATTTCAGGACATGGTAGAACCACAAGAAACTATAGAGACTCCTAATGAAAAAATATCAACAAGGAAAAGGCCATCTTGGACTCGTGATATAATTCAAGAAGAAAAAATATATGGTGCACCAGAAGGAAGCAAGAGACTAAGACCCCATTTGAACTACGTAGCATTAATGTGTATTATTGTTGATGAAGAACCTACATTCTTTGAAGAAGCCTCAAATAAGAAAGAATGGAATGATGTCATGATTGAATAATACCAAGCTATCTTAAGGAATGATGTTTGGGAAGTGGTTCCAAGACCAAAGGATAAGTCAATGGCCTCTTCCAAATGGATTTTCAAGACAAATAATTCAACCAATGCACGGGGTCTTCACTTAGTGAAACCATGCCATAGCACGTTCATTCGTGGCATATGAAACAATACCCCTATTTTCAAAAAATATTGGAAAATACCTCCCNCCACGGGGTCTTCACTTAGTGAAACCATGCCATAACACGTTCATTCATGGCATATGAAACAATACCCCTATTTTCAAAAAATATTGGAAAATACCTCCCAAAATCATTTTTTTAACCCCCTCTCAATATGCCTTCCCGATTTTAAAAAACCCCTATTTTCACTATATATTGCATGTATCCATTTTTTCATTTACATTTTTTATACCCCTTTATATTTCTACCTANCTCTCAATATGCCTTCCCGATTTTTAAAAACCCCTATTTTCACTATATATTGCATGTATCCAATTTTTCATTTACATTTTTTATACCCCTTTATATTTCTACCTAGTATATTGACATGATACCCCACATGCATTCTACAATGCACCTTGCTTCTTTCGATGTATATTGTGGATGCACATTACTTACCCACAATGATCAACATCATAGAGATCACATTCATTTCCTAAATTAACACTAGTTTGTCACTCTTCCTTTGACCCTTTTCCTCTCAACAATGGACAGTCACATCAAGGTTCTACATGATGTCTAAAACATGGATAAATACTCACTACTTGACACTACTTGACTATTTTTCAAAATCAAGAGAAAAAACACCAAAGGCTTGATAAAAATCAAAGTATATCTACACAAATATTGTTAAATTCAATTAACAAATAGAGATATGTTTTTACCTTTTTCCTCTCAACAATGGAAAGTCACATCAAGGTTCTACATGATGTCCAAAACAAGTTCAGAAAACCAAATAACTAACTACATTTTCTAAGCATTTGCCTCACATTGTTAACCAAATAACTAACTACATTTCTAACCATTTGAAAACCAAGTTCAAGATATTTGTTTAAGCCCACATCATTTGCAATTTTGTTTATTATTTTAAGGGAATGTCATGTTACATAACGTTACACAACAAAACACTTTCAACATCTCCCCATGTTGGGTTGTAAGCACCTCCCTACTCTCAGTGCAATAAACAGGTTTAGTCAAATATTAATACAAAATAAACTAGTAAAAGGGTAAAGTATTATTGTTAACTACTAACAAGAAGATTATACCTCGGTACGAAGTTCATGAGGAAACATTGCAAGTATTGAAGCACTATCCATATCAACAGGTTGTCCATCAAAGATATGAGCCTGAAGCAATCTCTATGCTCATTGTTGTGCAAGGACCTCTACTTGTATATCTGGAGGAAGGGCAGCATGGAATTCTGGATCAATCTCCTCAGTAGTTGGTGCCTGATTATTTATAGGTTGTGCCACCTGATTCTGCTAGGAAGCAAGTGCCTCTGTTCTTAACTCTTCAGGAAGAGCCTCTAGGAATGTAGGATCAATAGAATTAGATCCCACCACCACAGTATTTTGCTGCTGCTCATTGGGAGTATGAGTAGGCACATTTTGATTGCTTTCCTTGGCAATTTCTAGCTGGGATTGTTCTCTATTACTATTTTCATCTTGCACACCTTCCATATTTCCTGATGCATCAATCTATCCGAGGTTTCTAGTTCCATCGGCACTTCCAATTTCTACTTCCAAGCTAAGAAGGCTTTCACCTAATGTAGCACCACTACCACTACTATCTTGGCTTAGAGATTCAACATCACGCATGACTCACTCATTGCGTTCATCTTGCATCTCAAGGTCATGGTGAACATCACCTATAGTCTGAGTTCCTTGCTCCAAAGAAGCCTATTGCAAAGGTTGAGTTGAAATAGTGTTTGTATTATTGGCACTATTATATTCAATATGGGATTTCCCATGTTCCTCAGTTCTCTATATATCATTTTCCTGTGATTGTTTATTTTTTGTCATTCCAGTACCATCTTCTACAGCTTGTGAAGTAGTAGATTCACCTTTTTCTTGTGATCTAGTGGTATCATGGGCTTGATCTGATGGAGTATCATCAACTGGCTGAGCTCTCTGTAACTGAGAAACAAACTGCTCCTCAATCCCCAATGCTATGGTAGTGCCACTCATTTCTCTAATATGCTGACTATCATCAGCCCAACTACTTGAATGATTTCCTAGACATCCACTTCAAAGTGTTCGAAAAATCGAATCCAAATGGGATGGAGCTGAAGTACTTTCAATATTACTCTCAGTGACAACCCTATCATTCTCTGTAATCATAGTCTCCATGATTGACAGCTCTCTCCCACAGCTTGTAAAGGTAGAAGAATGTCATGTTGGCTCATAAAGATATCAAGAGTGCAATTTATATGCTACATAGTTGCTTACAATTTATTTCTTCTTTAGTCATTTTCTGCATTTCTTTTTGTAAATATTTTTCTGAGAATATAGGATGTATTTTTCAAAAAAATAAGGTAGGGAATGTTAATTTGCATTTGCAGTCTGTTCCATTACATTCAGAGGCAGAACATGGAACACGCCAAGGTGTTGATGATGGAGAGAGTAAATGAAATCTAGATGGTATTCCAAATGGAAGATATCACACATACATTTCATTCCTCAATTGCTCACATTTACTCATAAAGTTTTGCAATTATAACACTTGCTTCCTTGTAATCGACCTGTGGAAATTTCTGTCTTCTTCAATTTTTGTGATGAGTATTTATAAAAAAGTTAGTCTTTCAGATATTGCATTTGAGATAATCTTTCAGCTTATCCACAATTAGTGCCAAAGCTCATGAATTATGTATACATGACATGATTGTCTCATAAATTCTATCTTATCTCAACTTCTAAGGATTATATCTAATAGTTTCCTTGAATATGAAGGCATGGAAAGATATTGTTGGAATACTTCTGGAATAAGGTGAGTGACTTCTCAAAATATGAGGTTTTCCTCATTAGATTGGATGGACTTACATCACTCCTTTTCTCCATGGAAGAAATCTTTAAGCAACTCCTGCACTTTGGGTATTCCTGTAGAGCCTCCCACTAAGACAATTTTGTGAATCTGGGTTTTATAATTTGTCATTATCAATGGATTTTTGAAACAGATAAAATGTTCATTGTTCATTTTCCCACTCTCCTAATTTTTTAATGTTGGTCCTGGTTTTCATAGAGACGAGGGCAGACAGCACTCTCTTAGCCATCTTGCATGAACTCTGAAATCCCTTTGGGATATGTTGAGTTTGTATTTTTCCCCATTATGTAATGGAGATGATTTCCTGTCAAACCCATATAAAACAAACTAAACAAAATCTTATATTGCTTGCTTGGTAATTCATAAATCAAATGACAACTAAAAAGACATATCAAATAGTGTACCCAATGAGAAAACATATGATAATTATGTTTCAAGCTTTTAAGATGATTAGACAAGAAATAGAAGCACGGAAGGATACATGTTAGGTCACTTGAATGATAAGCTTTAAGTATACAAAGAGTGATCAAGGGAACAAATGAAAAAAATATAACAAAGTTTGATTATAACATTACATATAAACCAAAATGAACTCACCTCAGTGTCTTGCTCTTGCTTTTTCTTCTCAATTTTGAGTCTTACTTCACCTATTGTAACTTTTTCAAGGGGGATCCAAACATCCTTGGTTTTTCCTTCTTCCAGTCCTTCCAAATTCACACGGGCACTTCTCATACTCTCATCCCCAAGAAAGTCTACATTGTAGCATTTTAATTTCAAATACTGATCACCTTCAATCTCGTTAGACTCAAATTCTTCGGCCCATATGGGGTTGATACCTCATGAAATTGATCTTGTTCTGCGAATGTTCTGTCATTATATTAAAAAAAATTAATGCTAACTAACTACAAAGTACAACTACAGGAAACATTGTAGATATCCACCAATATGTAGATCAGTCTAATTCTAGAAAATGAAAAATGTCTAAATTAAACCAACTCCTTCCTCCTTCCTTAGTGAAACCATCTAAATGTTAACCAACTACTTCCTCCTTCATTTTTTGTGGTGGATGGTAGGCCCTACTGTGACCCACCAATAAATTAAAGATTTAAATTAAAACAGAGGAGACCAATGCATCTATATTATACTCTCAAATGATCTGTCTCATTCCTTCATTCAATCCTCTAATTCTTGTTTGCACATTGTCAAGTCACTCTATTCAACATTTGATTCTAAAGTCAATGTTGAGTTCATTCCCTCTTCCTCCCTTCACTGTTATACCCAATGCCATGATTTTATGGATAATTTGTAACAGATAATAACATAGGAAAATTATTAAAAACTATT
>LPNX010236596.1:6910-44660 GCA_001517045.1 Pseudotsuga menziesii
ACACATTTACAAATGTATAATATTAAATATTAACCATGAATTGAAAATTAACCAAATACTCATGCTTGTACTTATTACAATCTAGAAATTAGTTGCTCTAATGTTTATGCCCATCACATAATTTGAAATCATTTCTTGAATACCATCACTACATGACTCAATCCATGCACCAATGATTTAAATAAATGAATCACAAAAAGTTAACTTTGCATTAAGTAATTTGACATAATCAAAATCACTAATAAACATCTTTGACAAATAAATATTGGCCTTAAATGTCTTAACTTATAAGTAGTATATTAAATTATGAACAATACCACCACACACATATATAAAATTTGAATTTCTGAAAATTTATATATATATATATATATATATATATATATATATATATAACCAAATACTCATGTTTGTCTTTAATGTTTATTTATTTTTTTAATTTTTAAAATTTATACATTTACAAATGTTTAATTAATTCTTATTTATCAATAAATGACATACATTTTCAAAAAAAAAAAGTAAATTATACTTATAATCAAATTGTCTTATCAACTCATCCCTATTTCAAATACCAAATAGCATTACTTTTATACGGTCCAACTAAACACCAAAAAGGTTAACTTTTTCTTTAAAAAAAATGAAGTAATGTAAAATATATCAAATATCACCATCCAATGCAAAAATGTATTTTTCCAATTTATATCAAATTCATAATGCTATTCCTCTAATAGACTTTAATATGCAATCCTTTAATATATATATATATATTGTTTTTTTTCAGTAATACATAAGTTATATGTAATTGTAACTCCTTTCAAAATACAAAAATATATGAGCTTCGATATCGAATATCATGAATATATAAGATATATTGTTTCAAAGTATGAACATGGCTAATGGTTGGTAGAGAACTAAAGTAGTCACCCTGATTAATTAAAGTTTTAAAATAAATATATGATATTAGTCGATAAAAGTACAAGACATCAAGAAGTGATCGGACCTGATAATCACAAATCAAAAGGGAAGCATGTCCTCAGATAATCGTCTGACCTGTCGCATATCTGAGGCCATACTTAATCGTACCCTCCAGGTACATCAACTCATTCTTTGCAGTGATTAGGTGACCACGTCTTGGCTCTACTATGTTCTAACTCAATGTGTTCACATCAAATTCAGCATATATCCAGCCTCGTGTCTGTCAAATACATCAATGAGCCAATCATTTTCTCTTATACTATGGCATCAACTATCTCTGAAGTAATATTACATAGCAACTTCAAGTTCAATGCCATCAGTGTAGCCATGTCCTTATAGTCCATCATCCTGAATCTCTTCAAGATCTCTACCGCATAATTTTTCTTGGATAAGGAAAATCACATTTGGATCCTACCATGCCTCAAGACCTAAGAAATAGTGCATTATACCCAAGTCTTTCATCTCAAACTCTACGAAAAGCTTCTTCTTTGTTTCTGCAATGAACTTCTCATTTCTTGTTAGGAACATGTCATGTACATACAATAGTAGTATCACTAGTTTCCCGTCCTCAACCTTGAAGTAAAGGTTGGAATTCACTTTACTCTTGGTAAAGCCCAAGCTCATCTGAAATCCATCTATCCTGCCTACCATTTCCTAGGTTCATGTTTCAAATCACTCCATACATACTTCCTCTTCGTGGTGGGAGACATCCGGTATCACTCTAAGCATATCCCCAAGATACTAAGACAAACAACCCTTGCTACAAATATATGCTAGGTGATAATGTCTCACAATCTATTTGTGCTATAGTGACTCCATCTAAAGCTGAAATTTCTTGCTCCCTCTCTAACTGAGCACTATCCTCCCTCTACATCTTGACATCTTATACTCTCTACATCAGGACATTTTGTACTAGAGTGACTGGTAGGTGATCCTCAAGATCATCATGTAAGTGTATGTCTTGGCATGCTACCCTATGGGTGCGTTCTGAGCTTGTACAACTCCTCCTTCAATCTATGCACATATGGTTCTTTGTAGAGAGTCTCGAATCCTGGAGGTTGCTCAATATACACTTCTACTTTGATTATACCATATATCTAGTGTAATATCCACCACTGAAGAAGTGTGTCTGGCCACTAGAGCAACGTCTCGCCATAGTTGACTACCTCTTTCTATGAGAAACCTTGCTTTGTAGAGCTGTAGTATGCTTGATTTCATAAATCTTCTTGAATGTCATAGTTGAAGCATCATCACTTGTTCTTTGGAACGAGTCTCATCATTCTTCTCTTGTAGGTGATTTTACACGATCTTTCCTATCACATGCATATTTTAATGTTCATCAATGCAAACACTCTAACATCCATTATACACTTCCTAAATATAGGAACATAAATATGTACACAAATGAACAATATCATTTAAGAAATTAGATATATTTGGAAATGACAATTCAAATACTTAACTTTGCTTGCTTGGAAGGCTCCCTCTTGATACGTGTCTCCTTGTAGGAATTACTGGAGTCTCTGATAGCATGCTCTACTTCATCATATGATTCTGAGGACCTGTTCTTATCTTGTTCATGATAAAAAATGTTGAGCAAGTCTTCTACACCATAGATCACTTGGAACTGTGTACTGGTGTTGAATCTATGCGTCCCTTCTTCTTGATTTACGATTGCATCCATTCTTATCCAATGTTGAAATGGATAAGAGGTTATTCCATAGAGCATGATCCTCATCTTCATGGGTTTTCCGGAATCCAACTTTGTAGGAGGCTCCTCCTATCCCTTTAATAGGATAAGCTTCATCTTATGCGGTTAATCCTTCTGGATTAAAGTACATATTCCTCATCACTTGAGGAATCTTCCATTGCTCTCTTCTTAACGGGCTCATCATCTTCTATAGCGTAAGCATGGTATCTCTTCTTCTTTCCTTTCTTCTTCGGGTAATCTCTTGCAAAATTTCATTTCTCATCACAAGTGAAACATTTGAACTGTGAGTAGTCATTCTTCTTAGATCTTATAGGATTCCTGTGAGAATGTTCTTCCTTCTTGATATTTCCCTTCTTGGTATGAGTTGTTAGGGCTTGATTTTCATCTTCACCCACCTTTTCTTCTCTTTCTATTAATCAAACTTATTCTTGTGTGTATTTCCCATAGCCCACTGAATTTGGTGAGCCTTCTTCTAGCACAAATTGCTTGAATCAAATATTCCCATTATCTTGGGAGACCATTCAAGGTAGTCATCACCACTTCTTCTTCTTCAAAATTGTCTCCAATAGATTATTGTTGTTATTTGATTTTGGAGACCCTTATGAAGTAAGATTGTATTCTTTCTGAGCTTGACAGTTTCACACCCTTGAGTTGAGTCCTCAAGGTCATCTTCCTATTGATATTATTTCCTTCATATAGGTTGATCAAAGCATCAAACATATCCCTGGGAGTCTTCAAGGAGGACACATGCATGATCAAATGATCCTTAATGGAATCAACAATAATCCTCTTAGCTTTGACCAAGTTCTTCTTGTGCTTAACTTTGTCTTCATCTCTCTCTGGCTCTGGAACTTCTCCTTTGACTTAATTTTTCAAATCACGTTCTTCTAGTATGAGAAGGACTTTGTACTTCCATTCCCGGAAGTTCTTAGCTCCCTCAAGATTTTCCTCACTATAGGTATTGTTTGTCATATTGATAAAATGACAACCTCAAATGGAAATAGAGAAAATAGTGCTTACCAATAAGAGTGCTCCAACCAAATGCTTGCTTCAATGCCTTTCTGGAAAACTGCTTCTAGTTGACCTAGGGTTTTGACAAAGAAACCCTAACTTTTCAACTTTGGTATATTGCAAAACCGATTGGAGAAAGAGATGCGCCTTCTCAAGGTAAGTTGAGAAATGTACTCCTTTTTCCAAATCTGTGGACATAACTGCAAAAAACTTGGTGCCCTAGTTTCCCCCCAGCAATAGTGATAGGGCCAAAAATGAAAAACCTCGGATTTGAATTCTTCCTCCACATAGAGATGTACCCTCATAGGGAGATTTGGATAATGTATGGGTTGAACCCAACTGGTGGGCATAAAGTCTCAAAGTGTGGATCCCTAGTTCTTGACCTCGACAGTTTTAGGTCAAAAATGCAAATCCACAAAACTGGAATATTCCTCCACAGAAAGATGCACCCTTCCAGGGAGAGTTCAACGATGAAAAATTCGAGCTTAATCTATGGATGGAAAGATAGAAAACATGGAGCCCTAATCTCCGACAGTTGCAATTGTTATGGTTGTACAAATCCTTGTTTCAAGATGGCTCTAATAACCATAAGCAATAGGATCATTGAAAGAAAGACAAGTACAACAACACAAAAGAACACAAATATTTTTCTCTAAGAAACCACAAGGGAGAAATCCTAGCAACTTCTTTAGTATAGGTTTTGTCTCCAAGAACAATGCCAAACCAAAATAAGACAAACCCCAAAGACACAAGCAGTTTCTTCTCTTCTCCAACGAACTTTGTCTCTTCTCTCATGTGCACTTGCTTGAGTGAGTTGTATATCTAAATGAGTGGTGTTCCCTCTCTATTTATACACATAATGTGTGTGACTTTTTTCCCTAACTGGGCCGACTTGTTACTCTTACAGGGTTGACTTGTCTAGGGAAACTCAAAATAACATTTATATAATATTTATTTTCAGTACTATTGACCCGACTTACAATGGAAGGTTTACATTGATCTTATCAAGACTTTTACATGACCAAGTACATCAACAACATATCCCGAAGGAGGTAAAACAATAATACAATAAAAGTACAATAAGAATATCTTCTGAAGTTACAATCTTCAACATGGTCAACCTTGAATGCCCAGAATATATGTATAAATCACAAGTTAGGTCCCTGAAGTTACAAACAACAAAGTATTGCATCCTCGATGAATGTGTTTATCGGAAAGATCCTCTAGGTATGTTGCTCAATTGTGTGATAGATGATGAAATAGAGGGGATAATTACAGAGCTCCATAAAGGCATTTGTGGGGGACATCATGCATGGACATCCACGTCTTACAAAGTACTGAGAGTAGGGTATTACTGGCCCAAATTATTTGATGATACTAATCATTTGTAAGAGCATGTACTGAATGTCAAATATTTGCGGGAAAACAAAAGTTGAAACCTCTGCCTTTGAAACCTATAAATATGTCAACACCTTTCCAATAGTTGGGTTTAGACTTCATTGGAGAGATAAAGCCAAATTTTAGTGGGAAACACAGATGGATCCTAATGGTCACTAACTACTTCACATAATGGGTTAAGGCCATCACAACTAGGTCACCCATTGACATGGTGATCATAAATTTCCTGGAAGACAATATCATGTCAAGATTTGGGTGCCCAAGGAAAATCATTGTTGACTACACAAACTTTTAGATTTGTCAAGATGGTATAATTTTTCCCGAATTATAGCATTAATTTAGGACACTCCACTGCATATTACCCCCAAGGGAGTGGACATGTGGAGTCATCAAACAAAGGCTTGTTTAGAATCATGAAAAAGGCGTTGCCTGAAAACAATAGAGCATGGGATGTAAACCACATATATGCATTATGGGATGATAGAATCGGTGTAAAGATATCAAATGGGACATCTCCTTTTCAACTGGAACATGGAAGATTAGTATTGCTCCCTAATCAATTAGGATTTCCAGTACTAAAATTGATCCAGCAAGAACCAAATGATATGGTGAGAACGGTATATGAGTTGATTGAATTGCAGTAGGAAAGGGAGCAAGTCAGTATAAAATTGCAAGATCACCAGAAAAGAATGAAGAATACATTTGATAGAAAGGCCATTGAAAGAGACTTTCATCCAGGAGATTTGGTCTTGAAATGGGATGCTAAAAGAGAAGACAAGGGCAAACATGGAAAATTTGACAACTTATGGATGGGCCCTATGTCATTTCAGAGGTACTGGGAAACAATACATATAATATTATTGAACTGAATGGAGATGTGATAGAAGCTTTTGTCAATAGAAATATTCTCAAAATTTTATTATTATATCGAATCCAAGTTCCAAAATCTTGTACATAGTAGAGTTGCAGTATTTCCGTTTGATACTTTCCTTTAAATTTACAACATTTAAATTCTCAGTATTTTTCAATATATTGTTTGTAAATATTTTGCAAAGACAATAATCAACTCACTTTGTTAAAAAAAATTATGAGAAATGAATCCATAGGCCCAACAAAAAGGTATAGGTCTATAGTTCTAAGCAACTTAGAAAGCAAGCTACTATCCCTGTTGGAGCCAATGTTAGTACAGGGGATTTTGTGTAGAGTTTGGGGAAGTTGAAATGTCTGCCAGGTTCAAGAGATATCCCTAAAATGGTTAAAATTTATAGGGAATGCAATAATATGTTGTTTATCCATGAAGAGAGATGTAAAGCATGAGACTGAGAGCTGGAACCTGGGCGCTAAAGCGATATTCAGTGGAACATCAAGCTTCATGAATGTCCTAGCACCAAGAAAGAAATAAAAAATTTCGTAACTGAAAAATTCAGAATTGCCATGTGGACCAATCGCAAGGGGCGTAAAAAAGACCACTACATCAAAGAGTTTAACCCAAACTGCGATCATGGTGAGAAATCATATTTAGGGGCTACCGTCAAAGGAAAGGCAAAGCTGATAGTAGCGCAGTTGAGGACGGGTTCACACCACCTTAGATGTGAGACGGGTAGGTGGAAGGTGCCTAAGGAAGAGTGGGAAGAGAGAACCTGTGTTTTCTGCAATAAAGGCATGGTGGAGACAGAAAGACACTTTATTATGGAATGTGCAGCCTACGAGGATATCCGCATTCAGTATGAGGACAGTTTAAGGGCCACCAACATGCATCATCTCTTTGAAGAAGATAAGGTCAATCAGATTGCAAGTCTTCTAGTCAAGCTTTGCGGCAAAAGATTTGTCATGGAAAAGAGTTTGGAGAAGAGATATAGCTTTGTTCTTTTTGGTCCCATAGGCTGCTTAGCCTCGTGGATTTTATTAAAAGCATTCATTCATTCATTCAATTAGATCCATGGTTATGCAAAATAGCATGCACGAAAGGTTCATATGTGATAGGTATAACTCCCGATTCCATATTATTCCAATGCCAATGCATATATTTATACATTTCAGGCGGTGGTTGAGATTCCGACGGGCCTATCCATATTCCTACGTAACTGTTCAACTTCCTATTCTTTATTTATTTATTTACAATATATAATCCCTACGGATTATATTCTAACAATCCCCCTCTTAATCCGAAGGGGTGTTCGTAAGTCCGAGCATGTTTCTGAATCTTTCAAACTTTTCTCGTCCAAGCGCTTTGGTGAAGATGTCTGCAATTTGATCATTTGTGGAACAATGTCGAAGATGGACTGTCTTGGCCTCTACATGATGTCGAATCAAATGATACTTTGTGTTGATGTGTTTGGTTCGATCATGGAATCTAGGATTCTTAGCCAGCTTGATTGCAGAAGTATTGTCGATCAACAATGGTGTGGAGTCCTCTTGTTTTTCTTGCAAATCTTCAAGTATCTTCCTGAGCCATACTATTTCTTTCATTGCTTCAGCTGCAGCCACATATTCTGTTTTTGTTGTTGAATCTGTCGGAACTGACTGTTTGCGTGATCTCCATGAGATAACTGCTGATCCAAGATTCATAGTGTATCCAGAAGTTGATACTCCTGTCTCCTTATTGCCATAAAAATCTGAGTCTGAGTACCCAGTTAGTTTGAAGTCATCCACTTTAGAGTACTTGAGTCCAACGTCTTGAGTCCCCTTCAAGTATCTTAGAACTCTTTTTGCAGCTAACCAGTGTCCTTCACAAGGTTTATGCATGAACCTTGAAAGTATGCCAACAACATAAGAAATATCTGGTCTAGTTGTTGTAAGATAGATAAGGCTTCCTACAAGTTGTCGATACTTGGTCGCATCTTCAAATTCTTTTCCTTCGCTTGATGTGAGCTTCATTTTCTGTTCCATTGGAGTAGATATAGGGTTGCATTCTGTCATGCAAAATTTGTTTAGTAGTTCTCCAACATATTTTTTCTGAGATAGGAATATGTACTTAGGATGTTGAGTGACTTCAATTCCTAAGTAATAGTGGAGATGTCCCAGTCATTTCAAAGATCTTTCTTTATGGATGATATATAGCTCTCATTGTTCCCTGTCATCAAAAGATCATCTACGTACACCACAAGATACACAACAGATCTACCAACTTTCTTTATAAACAGTGTTGCATCATCAAGATCAAAATGTTCGAAATTTAACTTCAAAAGATGCTCGGTTAACTTTTCATACCATGCGCGAGGTGCTTGTTTTAGGCCATACAAGGATTTGACAAGCTTGCATACCTTTTTTTCTTTTCCTTTCACAACAAAGCCTTCTGGCTGAGACATGAAGACATTCTCTTTCAAGTCTCCATTCAAGAAAGTAGTCTTCACATCCATTTGATGAACTTTCCACCCTTTCTGAGCAGCTAAAGAGAGTAAGGTACGGATGGCAACCCATTTTGTTGTAGGAGAAAATGTTTCTTCATAGTCAATTCCTTCCTTCTGTGCATAGCCTTTTGCTACAAGCCTCGCTTTGTGCTTGTCAAGTGAGCCATCTAATTTGTATTTGTTCTTGTACACCCACTTGCAGCCAATTGGTTTGGTTCCAACTGGAGGGTCAACCAGCTTCCAAGTTCCATTCTTTATGAGTGCATCATACTCATTCTGCATAGCTTCTTTCCACTCAACACGAGTAGAAGCTTCTTCAAAGGAAATTGGTTCAAAGTTAGCAGATAAATTAAATTCACAATCAAATGATACATCCATGTCATCACCTGAATTATCTGCTTCTCCTCCATGTCTTTTCGAACTTCTTGTTCCCATCTTTCCAACTTCATCTGGATGGACACTTTCAAGTGTCTTTGTGGCCCATTTAGGAATCTTCCGTGATGGTCCTGGTTGATCAGCTGGTGGTGCTTCATGATTGATTGAGAGTCTTTCAATTCTCTCAATCACATCATCCAGTTGAACCTCTTGTTCAAGTGAAGTAGCATGACCTTCTTCATGCGGGGGAGTTGGTGCTTCATATGGAAATTCCAAAGGTTGATCCAGAATAGGAACCCCCCCTTCAAGGTTTGGAATTTCATATTCATTTTCAAAATATGTCTTTGGATGAGGATAACTTTCCAAATGATCAAGCTGTCTCTCAATGGACTGGTCATTTTTATTAGTTTCAAGAAAAATGACATCTCTGGAAATAACAAATTTCTTGTTTACCTCATCATACAAATGGTATGCCTTGGAGTATTCTTCGTACCCCAGGAAAATGCATCTTCTACTTCGAGCACCAAGCTTGTTTCTTTGCTCTGGAATCAAGGCATAACAGGTGGAACCAAAAACTCTGAGATGCCTGACTGAAGGGAGATGGCCAAACCACATTTCATGTGGAGTCTTGTTATCAAGCGCATTTGAGGGACTTCTGTTTCTCAAATAGGCTGCACATTTTACTGCATCACCCCAAAACATTAGTTTTACATTCTTGAAAAACATCATTGAGCGAACCATATTCATTATGGTTCTATTCATTCTTTCTGCTACACCGTTTTGTTGAGGATTGTAGGGAACGGTAGTCTGATGTGCAATTCCATGTTGGCGAAGATAATCTTCAAAAGCATTTGAAGTGTATTCTTTCCCATTATCAGTACGAAGTGTACCAATTTTTGATTGTGCTTGTTTTTCTATCAATGCATGAAAGTCTTTGAATGTTTGAAATGCTTCTGATTTTGTCTTTAAACAGTAAATCCAGCACATTCTTGAGTAGTCATCAACAAATGTCATAAAATACTTATTCCCACGAGCAAAAGGAGTTGGCATTGGCCCACATAAATCAGAATGCACTAGTTCTAATTTCCTACTTGCTCTGAAATTAGATTCATGGAATGGCAGCTTACTATGTTTCCCTAATATACATGCATCACATTTGTTCTTCTCTTTGGGAATGGTGGGCAAACCAAATACACCATTCTTTCTCAACAAACGAAGACTGTTATAATTTAGATGACCAAATCTTGCATGCCACAATGAACTAGATGACAAATTACCTTCTCCATGCTGAGAGAGGTAGGCATAGTTCTGAACTCTTGCAGATGAACCCTTTAGCTTTAGCAGCTTCCCATCTTCATATCCAGTCATGATGACTTGGTTGTCAGAGGACTTTTTTATTTCTACGATTCCATCAAACATGTGGATGGAATGGCCTTGCTATCGAATCTCCACCAAGGACAGCAGGCTTCTCTGCAACTCTGGAAGATAGAGAACATTCTTTAACAAGAAATCAGGGAATCCAGGCATCTTCAGTCGAATGGTGCCCATTCCCTTTGGTTTAAGACTTGACTTATCTGCAAAGTACACTATGCCATCTATTGTTTCATTAAGTTCTTCAAAACAGTCTTTTCTAAATGTCATGTGTGATGTTGCACCAGTATCAAGCAGCCAACAATCTTTGTAAGATGAAAGTGAAGTCATTTCATTAATTCCAAGATTACAATGTGCAACAATACAATGAGCAGAATCAGAAGATTTACAAGCATCTTGATTTTTATTATCATCTTTCTTATGGTTATGCTTGTCTTTGATGGAGTCCCATGAAGCCCAACACTGATCTGATCTGATGTGTGCCCAGTCTTTCCACAACACTTGCACTGCAAATCTAATATTTTGTTTCTGCCCCCTCTGCCTCTGAAGTTTCTTCTTCTTCTGCCTCTCTCTTTGCCTGAGAGAGTGGCACCAACTACAGATGCTGTAGATTGCATCTTTTGTGATGAATCTGCAACTAAAACAATAGGAGAAAAGAAGAGAGAGTAAAGGTGCATGGCTAAGTCTCTGCCACCTTCCTCAAGCTTTACAACAATGTATCAGTATCAGAAATCAATGCAGCTCTATCGTAATCTTTACACAGTACTCAATGATACACCAATTGCACTAGCATTTAACTTATCTGAGTTTATGCACCGGCAACAATAGTGAAAGAAGCAGGTCTAAGTCTCTGCTACTTTTTACAATACAGTCTATGTAGAATAACAACTACACTAACTAGAAACAATGTCTTCAATGAGCTCTCTTTACTATTTAGGTCTATGTTTCTGCCATAGTATTATTTATATTAATATAAGACAATTATGTAGCGACACAATTTATATGGTAGTGCACAAACTACTCAATCTGCAACAATAGACAACCTTCAAAAGATGTATAGCAAAAATATCGAGCTTCACTCACACATTGAATATGCAGCACAGACTGGGTTTTGAGGAGACTGCAATCTCAAACTAGATCACAGCAGCTTCAGTGACAGCTCCACGCTCATGAAGAGAACAGTCTTCATGCAGTAGCTCCAATACACAACATTCCATAGTGCATCAGCATCCCATCAGCCACACCATGCACAGGAATTAGGTCAAAAAATTAGGGTTTATGCGTTTACCTCCACGCCCAATTAGAAGAGCCCACTCTCTGCAAATAGAGTCCACGTAGCTAGCAGTTCGATGGCACACCATACTCTTCACCGCAGCATCAAAAAAGTGTTCAGTCGCAGCTTTAAGAACAAATGGAGGTCAATATAGTAGCTCCAGGCGCAGCTCATATATGGTGGAGGCAACTCACAAAACAAATTATTGTTACGGCTTCAAATATTAATTATTGTGAAACGCACAGACTACTCTTTCAATCCCACAAAGAAGATACAGGGAGTCTCTTCACGTAGCATCCATACTCAACCAGCGCATATATATTCAATGCATCAATTCTCAATCACCGGTAACTCCAATACAGCAGCATATATCATACACAGCAGTCACAATTTATATGGCAAAGAAATCGCAGCATTAGAATTAATGATTTCAAATCGCAGGACTTCGTATTCACGGGTCTCCAAAGATTTTGCTATAGCGTGTATATACTTGTATATGAAATTCAAGGTGAAATGGCATCCTTGCAAATGGGAGATCAAAACATGTAGCTAATGTGAAATTGCAGCCGCTCGGTGAACATAGCGTAGAATATGAAGGAATCGATCCTACAGAATCTGGTTTTTACAAAAGGCAGTTGCCTTCTGCCTATTGAAATCAAGGTAAGAACTTCTCAGTGTGGAGATAAATACATGAGGCTATAAAGGAAAAGGCTTTCGGTAAGGAGGAATTCATTCGCATAATAACTACAAGGAGTAAGGCACAGCTGAATGCCACTTTCAATAGTTACAAAGATGAATATGGTCACCATATCAATAAGGACTTGAAGAATGAGAAGCCAGAAGACTTCCTAGACTCATTACGAATTGCTATCAAATGCATTTGCTATCCCGAAAGATATTTTGCAAACGTTTTGAGGTTGGCGATAGATAAACTTAGTCAGTCACAACGCAATCTTCAGAACAATCTTCACATGAAAACTCAGCTCATATAACTAGCTCAGGCTCATACAACAGATTCACTCTCCATTCAGGCTCATACTCCACGCAGAATATGTACAGCAGCCAAATCATTCATCAATACACAGCAACCAACCATAGTTTTCACGCAAAAATCTAGGGTTAATTTAGGGTTAGGTATTCCCAACGGTCACCAAAGTTTTACCTCCAACGCAGCCTTCAGCAACACGTAGCCTTCAACACAGGCCTCTTCAATACGCAAGCCTCGCATAACAAGCATCACACTCCAGCTTCATGATACTCCACAGGAGCAGGTCGAATTACTCATGCGAATAACGCATATGGCAGGAGGGAAGAGCAGAGGGCAGACTAGCGATGGGCAGGCAGCTCTGAAACGAATGGACAAAGGGCAGAATGTAGGTCTGGCAATGCACTGGCAAGCATACAGGCTGCCAGGACTGAAATTTAACAGCAGGAGTTATGGCAGATAGCCAAGCTCTGATACCATTGATAGGTATAACTCCCGATTCCATATTATTCCAATGCCAATGCATATATTTATACATTTCAGGCGGTGGTTGAGATTCCGACCGGCCTATCCATATTCCTACGTCACTGTTCAGCTTCCTATTCTTTATTTATTTATTTGCAATATATAATCCCTACGCATTATATTCTAACAATATGCAATAAATAAAGAGACTGAGATAATCAAGAGATGGATCGGCATATCAACGGTTGATGTTGACAACTCCTCAACAAAAAATGCAAATGTTAATTTACCCCGCCAAGGAGTTAAATATGAAAAAAATTGGACACATGGAGCATTCTTATTGATAACTCCTCGCCGAAGCTTTTTATAAAACCACCCAACCCACCGGGAGGTGTGGTTTGGCTACAACATTATGGTTTCCGCCCAAAACCACCAACCCATAAGGATTCTACAACATTGTCGTGTCATCTCATTCAAAAGTGAGCACGTGTCTATAGGGTCCCGTGCCTTAAGTGACGCCATACTAAAGGGTGCAAAATCAAATTTAGCCCGCTATCCATATTTTCGCAATTTGAATTCGTTAAAACGGAGTTTTATTTGTTTAATGGTTTTCGTTCCTTGGAAAGAAGAAGTCGGCGCCTAAACCAGTTCGCCTGCCCAGCACGTTTTTGCAACCAGAATCCTGTGACCAAATTTGAACCAGATAATTCCAGTACTATCCTGTATACCTTTTAATCATTTAAATTTCTTGATAAAGCAGTTTTTGTGCCCTAATTCATCTTGTTGAGTAAATCTAGTCCAATTCACTTACATAGTAATCTTCACTATGGCCCATCAATCTAGATCTAAGCTACCTAAAACCTTGTCCATTGGTGATGAGCACATCCTATATAAACAAGCCAATGTTTTTGATACCATCATAACCAGTTCTAACCTAATTGCAACCCTGCAAGAGGCCCATCATTGGCCATTGCAAACAAAGATCCTTTTCACCTGTGGGGCTCCAATCTCGCCCGAGCAGTTTGTCTCCGGTCTGTCTAATTTCCTGAATTCACAACCTAGTGTTCTATGCAATACTCTCCCAACAAGAAAGCAATCATGTCATTGGATCTCTCTACCACCCTGTGCAGCATAGATACATCAAAGATGAAAAATATGTTCGATATCCCAGAGTTACTAAAGATGCAAACCCTGAATGGAGAGCCCTGTCATCCTCCTATCAAAATCTCATCTATTCTAATTGAAACCTATTTCTACTTCAACACCTAGAGAAGGGAATTGTTTCCCCTAAAACCCCTCCACCTTATGAATCAGTGGTGTTCTCTAAAGTCTCAAGAAAAGCAATATCCTTGATATGTACCATTCTGGGTTATGAAAGTGATAAGAAGGTGGATGAGATGATTTTAGGATTCTTATTAACCTTAACACCCATGTCTTCTAGCACCTTCCCCAAATATGACTTCTGCATTTTTCTAGTCCAAGCTATACAAGAGCATTTAAAAGAATTCCCCGTCATAGAATTGTTTAGATACCCTTCCTACCTGTTTTATTTGTTTGTATATCAAAACTTTGAGTACTTCAAATGCTTAAATATGAAGATGGTAGAGGAAAATGAAATCCCTACTTTGGTGTTTAGATGGAATGACCTATTCCTGAGAAAATCTGACTATTTTGAGTTTTCCAACAAGGTCAGGAAGATAGCATACAGCCTTATACATGACTCTAACCCTCCAAGGATGCTTCCTAAAAGCCAAAAGTGGCTCCAGTTCACCACTGAAACCATGACAAGAAACTGGTTTTTATTTGAAGATTATACAATGATTAGGGTATATGGATTTGGGGAAGAACCCTATCAACTTCTATCCTTCCTTTCTCCCTGAGTTTTTTGCTATGGAGTATGCTAGACAAATATTCAAGGTTGATCAGAGACATTTCATGTATTATAGGCATCACAAAACCTTCAACCTTCCACAAGAAATTGGTCCTTCCAGCTTATAGGACTAAAATCGATGCAATACTTGGAAAACTTCTTGAGTCAGTTAAATTTGAAGAAAGTATAAGTTTTAGCATATGACCCTCATGGGGTTATTTCCAAGAAGAGAAGAGAAAATAAGAATTCTACTTATGAGCCCACACCAAGTCTATATTGCCAGAGGATAGAAATTTTGGAAAGCTGGGAATAAGTTTAGGAGGTTCATAAGCACATGGAAAGAGTTAGAGAGCATCAATGTGGACAAAAAATGAGAGCTAGAGAGATTTACACATATATGGAGATTAATGATTCTGAACAATAGCATTCAGAGAAAAAAAAAGATAGAACAAAGGGAGAAGGAGTTGGATAAGAAGAGAATATTAAGCTGCCTAAGGAACTAATTGATATGATACCACCTTCCCCAAACAGAGGAGCAGGGCCAGGAATCAATTTTACTCACTACCCTTCTATGAATTTCACAAAACCCAGAATGTTGCAGATAGAACCTTTAGAATCGCCCTCAACGGGATTAGTGCAAGCTCAAATAGATCTGTAGGCCAATTATAAATATATGAGTGAAAGAAGCCTAACGATTAAAAAATACATTAGGAAACAGTTAGGTGTATTAGGTAAAAGATTACTTACAGTGCCAGACAATAAAAATTATACATATGGTCTGTGGTGCAACCTATAGTACCAAATCCTGCTCTCCTAGTTGACTACAAGGATGATGAATACCATGTTGATTTCAACAAGTTTGGGAAGATAGATAAAGTGGATTTGTTCAAGCGAACAAGTGTTATGATATGTAATGAGGTGGTGCAATCATAAAAACAGAAAGGAAGTTGAGAATTGCTTTGGAGATATTTGAAGATTTATGGAAGGCTGAGAAAGTTACAGTAAGAGCTGAGCAAGTAACCATTAAAATCATGGGTTTGAGTGCAAATCCAGGTGACAGATCACATGTTGTTGCTATCTTAAAAGAGAAAGATAATTAAATGGAACTCTTAAAAAAGCAACTGAATATCCCAACAGTGTATCCAGTTCAAAATCTAGAATTGAGGCAGGCCCAAGAAGAAACAGGGCTTACCCTCTCATATTCAGGAAGTAGAAGGGACATAGTAAACTACAAGAAAGCCTGAAAAGCAAGATGCACAAAAATAAGTTATTGATGTAGATGCAATGGATGAAGATGATCTTACCCAGCAACCAACTCAATTAGAAGAGGATAAAGATAGTAAGATTAAGGAGTGGGAAGATGACATAATACAGAAGGATGTGAGAATAGAAGATCTAGAAAGAGACGCTAGTAAGAAAGAAAATGAAATTCAAGAGCTAGATAAAGAGGTAAATGAATTGAAGAGCCAAGTTAAGAAGCTTGAATTAGACACACAAGCTGAGAAATTAATCAAAAGAGTTAATCAAGATTTGTGGGACAAAATCACAAAGTTATTCATGAATAAGTGGGATTTTTATGAACTCATGGAAGAGGAGTTGGAGACCTACAAATATGTCAATGAGGAGGATAAACAAATAGAGACAACACTAGGACAAATGCCAAAGCAAGCAAAGGAAACTATTGAGTATTTGAATAGTAGGAATAATAAATAGTTAGAAGACCTACAGCTCACAAAGAGAACCCACATTATCAAAATATCCAAGCAAATGGTGTTAAAGCAGACTATGTTGAGGATAACACAGAATAATATCAACTATCTTGCAGATGATATCTCTTCATTTAAGAGTATGTTAAAAGGGGCCATAAATCTGGGACTGCCACCTATCTAGGATGGGAATGGAAATTTTTATTCCGAGTATCAAGCAAGGGTAACTTGGAAAAGAAATAAAGTTCTGCAAGATAATTTATTGGAAGGAATAATAAGTGGCGACCAGGTTATTGATAGGTTAAGACCTGGATTTCAAATATGGATTAGGTTGAAAACTGTTTTTAAGGAATCAAAGCCATTATCATATGAGAAGCACTCAAAGGTTGAGTTGGCACTAGAAATTTTAAAAGCACACCGGATTCCTATGGAAAAAGATTGGAAATTGGTGACCAGATATCACAAGATAGCATTGCCTCCTAAAGCACCCTCATAAAGCCAAACTTCAGGCACAACACAACAGTCTAGCAGAAAGCAAATGCCTCAAACTCCTTAGTAGTATCCAGGTCAACCAACTCCACTGTATTGTATGCCACCTATAGGTCAAGATAATAGAGAAATGATGCATAGGATGAGCCAAGAAGGCATCCATCCAAGTCAATCGGCTACACAATCGCAGGTCTATATGAGGGGGAAAACTTCGCCAAATAAAGGACAAAAGAAAAGTGCGGCCAAAAAGAAAAGCTAAAGGTGAAGGGATTAAAATTCAAATGTAAAAAGTAACAAGTAAAAATATTGTTACGAATTTGTTGGATCCAAATTGAATTTTGTTATTCCAAAGTCCTATATATTGCAACTCGAATTGATTTGTAAAGTGCTGGCGATTTAGATGTAGAGGTGCTCTGTTTGATTGTTGACTCGATGAATAATTTTGTATTGCAATTTATCTTTTGTTTGAGATAAAGGCTACAAAGTGCTACAGAGATGTTTTTCCTCTGTTTTTGTCTATTGCTAATTCAGCTCCATATCGGTATCGATGATGCTTGTGTGTTGATGAATGTTTAAGTTAATATCAGAGATCCCAAAGTTTTATTTGACCTCCGGTTTCAAGTTTTATGAGCTTTATGAAGTGCAGTGATGCCTGAATTTTTCTATGTTATTGTTTTCATAAATGACTCGTTGCTTGTAGATACATGAAGATCTCATGAAATGTCTTTAATTATATTTAAGAACTATTGAATTTTTTTAATAAAATCTCAATACATGACTCAATACTTTCCCTATAGGCACCTCTTGAACTTATCTTCGTTTCACATCTGGTAAATTCACTCGCACTTTCCTTATTTGTTCTGTCACACTCTGTAAAATTCCTCTGCAAAAATCATTTTAGATTTGCAAAGTTGTCCATAACGCATTTTGTTTACCACAGAACACAAAGAATCATTTATATCAAATTTACCTCAAGATTTGGCTCTAACATCTTCAAAGTTTAAGCCTCTATCATGACTGTGAATATTCTACTTTCAACCTAAGGTGCCTCTGGGACTAACAAGTCCAATACAATCGTTTACCTAATGGTCAAAGGGTTCCCAAATTACAGTGGGTTGAAATGACATCTCCAAATATCTTGTCGAGGGTTGTCCAACCCTTTGAAAAACATCACAATTCATGGAAAAGGTTGTGAAAACCAAGAAAACATGGGCCACCAAATTCCTCTGTGTAGCACCTTTTGCATTGTAGATTTCCCACAATAGTGATCTCTAATTATACTAGCATGCTCCTCCTAAAGAATTGGATATTGTTTAAGATCTATCACACACATGTGAAGGATACTATCACTACACAACTTATGCAACTATTATGCAAATCCCTAATAGTTGGTTGCACAAAGCTACTACTTGACATTGTTGTTTCCTATCATGTCCAAAGTAGAACCACTAGATAGGAATTATGCAATATCAGTGAGATAATCAAGAACAAACTCTACATAGTACAACTCAATATTACGAAGTTCAATAGGGATACTTTACTCTTCCCTAGATTATATCCATGGAACATGATATGCTCCAACATTCTTTTTCCTCAAATTGACCATAACTTAAAATCAATACCTGAGTACATCAATAACTATCTTTAAATTCTACCCTCTAGAAAAGGCTTGTTCTCTAATATTTCAACAGAGTGATCGAAGAAGAACTTGAAATGCCTCCCTAGAAAATATATTAAAATTTATGTAATGTGTACACCATTGCCAATCCATCCCACCCTATAGTGGTGTAATTTCATTGTGTAACAATTTTCTACTAACAAAATACAATGGATGATCTATGAGTCCCTCCCTTGTTAATCCAAAATTATTCCCAAGGATATCCCCAACACATCCACATGACTAATATAGGTGTGGTGGCCATTACCTCTTTCACTATTGAAACTATCAGTCACAACATTTGGTCTACATAGAGGGTGGTCTACATAGAAGGTACACCTTTTGTAACAACTCCTCCATAAGTGTAGTTAGATCAACATAATTCTTCATGAAACCTTAGTAATATGTGTCCAAGAGTAAACTGCAACAGTGAAAAAATCTATAAAGACAACAAGTCGACCATGATAGCTATCTTCATGGGATCCACCAATAATTCCTCTTTACAAAGTATGTGCCCAAGAAACACTCCAAACTAGGGAAAAAGCTATATTTAATGAGTGAAAGTTGCATATCTATGCACCATTCAAACATTAACCCTAGAAAAACAACTAGGTTTTTTAATAAGCTATATGTATAATGCAATCATTAAGCTATACATCCAAGAATGTAGTGAGATACTCAGATCACAACAACAACAATATGAGAGAACACTATAGGTACATTCTTCAACATTGTTTCTAGTGCTTCAACATGTTTCTTAGGGTCTACTTGGTCAATAATAACCACAATGAACTAATTTCGTGTTTGAACAAACTTCAACAAATCGTTTAACTTGATGCCAATTCATCAATTAATCTTACCATTTTGCATGTGAGAGTAGTTTGGTCGTAGTCTTTGTGCTTCCAATGATTGATCGTTTCTTCCTAGCAAACGTCAAACAAATAGACTTGATTTTCCATAGGTTTACCGTAGTCCTCTCATTGTCCCTAGTGTATTGTTGATCAACCACACTACTAGTCAAATCTTCCTTTGTCAATACCACAATCCTTCTCCCTACGTAGGATGCAAAGGTTGGACAATGTTCAATCTATGCTCAACAACACTGAATAAAGATCCATATCATCCAATATCTCAAATACTTCAAACTTTGCAGAAATTTTTACCCTATCCAAATTGACACCCACCCCTTCTAACTGATTAATCAAATTAACTCCTACACTAGTTCCCCATGGGGAATTGAATGGATGAGTAAACCAAATTTGGTTGTCCTACAAATTCCCAAGACTTCTTATGTAAGATAACCACAACGAAGCCCAAGTCTAGCATTACATCTTGCACTATATATTCACCTATGATAGCATTTACTATGAAGTCTCTCCCTAACCTTTTCTTTTTCTTGATCCAAGGCATGGATCATCCTTCGACGTCCACCAGGGCACTCAAAAATCTATTAACAAAGTACATTTTGTAGAGGATCTCTGGTCGTCTAGAATCCTAAAAACGCTTTGCAACCAATCCTTAACCTCCTAATCCACAACATGAAGAGTCGATAAATGTCGATAATCCCAAATCTCAAGTGCTTATGGAATCCCACATCACCTCAATAGCATCCTTTAGGTATTCCTTCTACCTAATTGTATCAAAATCCATGGCCCTAATCACAACATCCTTGATCTTCCATAGTAGTGATGCATGAAACTTTGTGTCATTCTTAATTTTCTCTCAAGTGATAGGCTCACTTTTATATCCATGCTTATCACAACTCATAATTTACAAGAATAAAGCCATGAAGATGAGCTCGATTGGCAACTCAAAACATTAAGTATCTGAAAATATATTCAAACTTAATCCATTCATGTTTTCAAAAGAAAATAACCCCATTTCCTCCCATCTCGAACTTCCCACCTCTCAATCAATTTAGGCAATATTCAAAAGTATGCCCTCTCTTTCAACAATGGATACATAATGGTTGTCATCAATGCAAACAGTTCCAAGCTTTGTGGCCAACTTCATTACAGTGGAAGCATCATGGAGTAGTTAACTATTCTTAACTCTAACCCCATGATTCTCATGTCCTTGGTTCGAGTCATGATTAACCCCCGAAAGGAATCTACTGTGAAGAAATTCAGCTCCATCCTTTTGACAAATCATTGCAATCCTCAATGTGGTGAATATTTATTCTACAAAACTCACAATGTAAGACAAGGGAAAATTTGTTTTACTTTTATAAAAGTGGTCAATGGTACAGATCATGGCTTGACTTGTGGCACATGACATAGATCTGCACTCTTGTACTCCCCATGAAAGGATTTGGTAGAGTGACAACTTATGTCTAAACCATTGGTAGATCATTGTGCAAATGAACCTCCATCTTACAAACAATGCACCATACATTCTACCACCTAGTTTGCTTTCATTTACAAATCCCTAAATAATTTTAACAAGGCAATGGGTTCTTAATGGCATTGCACCATTCACGACAATGAAAAATGAACTAACCCTAATTTATTCAAAGAACATTACAAATTTAATTACCCCCACAAAGTGCTCAAGCAGTGTTGTATAAAGAGAATCTGCATATGAGCTAACAATTATTTATGTTGCACACCCCATCTTATGTAAATAAGCCAATTCATTAGGCTATAGAACTTTTAATCATACTCTCGGATTGATTTGTCAACTCTGCTCAAAATCCTTTAACTCTATAGTATTTAGTGGCTTGAATTTGAAACTTGTTTGAGGAGTCCTACCGCCACTGATCCAAAGTCCACACATGACCTAGTGGAGCACTTTGAATGCACTTAATATCCCATTGTACCACTCTTCCATGCAAAGTGGTATGAACTCTACCCACTTGAAAGCGCTAGTTCCTCGTACACTCCAAATATATTCACAAAGGAACCAATGTTGTTCAATGTCTCCTTCTCTACTACCATGGAATAATAGCAATTACAACATTGATTTGTCGTCGTTGTTCATGATCCCAAAAACAAAACGAATGCCACATTAATGTTAAAGTACTAGAGACAATCATTGACAGGATTTGATCAACACCCACAATGACACTAACACTACTCATTGAGATTGTTGTAGCTACTCTTTGACTATTAACAATTGCAACACTTACACTATGCACAATAACAATAACAAGGACTTCACCAATAATAAAATGATTAAAAGATGGAACCAAGGACATATTGGCATCATCACAACTTTCAATTGCCTCTCCATTTGAATCAAGGGCCCCCATAGATCCATCACACCAAGATGGCACATCTCTCTACACATCATTCTTTGGGTCTTACATGTTATTGAAAACAAGGTTGAGCTTTCCATCTTCAAGTATTGTAGGCTCTCCCTATGGCTCTATGCAACATGTCTGAATACTCATATTTCCCATCTCATTATTATTTCTTCAACGTGTTCATATGATGTTTCCTCAAGTTGTTTCAATGAAACTTTCTCTATAATTTGCTCCAACACATTCTTTCTCTTGCTCTACAAAGCTAGCCAAAATTCCTTCATGTAACTTTTGCAATCTCATCATCAGCTTGCACTCTCTCTCATGATGGGACTCATTCCTCGCATGCATTCTCTAAATTTGATCTCTCAACCAATCTTCTTTCTTTGCCACAAATCGTTGACAACTCTCCACATCACTTTGAACATTCATTACATCTGCCATCAACATTACTTAAGCTACTCAACACATTGGCTCTACCCTTTATAGTAAACAATTTGTATTTCTTACGAATTGACAAGAATATTCTTACTAATTAAATCCAATGGTGCACAACCCAAGCTATAGAGCATTAAATGCTCGACAATTAGGTGTTTAAACCGACCATACTACACACCAACATGAAACAATTATTGATATGAAATTAATTGAATGATATGTATGGACAACTTGATTCAAAAATATTATTGAAATGCAAAAAACAACAATGGTTGTACAAAACAACAAAAGCTATGTGGAATTAACCCACTTTGGCCAAATTAATTGCTATGATACCATATGTAATAAACAATTCATGAATATACAAAATAATTGCTAAAATTAGAATATATATATATATAAAGAATTAATAAGATGATTACAATGAGTCAAGTGACAAAATACTACGATGCATTTTTTACTGGTCATTGGGTGAAGGGATATATTACATATACTACATGTATAATTTTATCCTCCAAAATTAACCACCTTTGTGTACAGTTAACCAACTAATTTACATCAACAAACTATTTTCATTACAATTAGCCATTGTGTATAGCTGCCAACAATGATGATGTTCTACCAATATGATCGATTATTTGTATAAAATTACAACAAATACAACTGAGAAAATCTCATGTTCATCTCGAAAGAGGCACCATTACTTAAATCTTTCCACTTCTACTGTTAAATACAACGCAATCTTGGCAGGGAAAAGAATGATGTTGTACATAAAACAAATGTTGTCAAACTACATTTGGAAGATTCCATGAGACTTTCCACTCTACATCATTTAAACTCTCAACAACATAACCATTTGTTAGATTATTTTAATACCAAAGGTCCACAAAAGGGTCCAAGTTGACTAAGAAGTTTTAAATAAACATAAAGTGTAGAAACCTTGGTTAATCTTATTCATTCTTAAAATAGAAAATAAAAAATGTTTGACAATATTTTTGTAAAAATATTCAAAGTTCTAAAGGTTTTATATTATTTATATAAAATTTTGGTGATTTGTAGAATAAGATATTGTTATCTTATAAAATTTGGACAAATTATCTTAGAAAAAACAAACATAAATTGACAAATCTTTTATTTGGAAAACACTTGCAAAATTAACGCATTGGCACAATCTAGTAAGATTCCATTAGACTTTCCACTCTACATCATTTAAGCTCTCAACAACATAGCCATTTTTAGATTATTTTAAGAGCAAAGGTACGCAAAGGGGTCCAAGTTGACTAGGGAAAGTTTTAAATATACAAAAAGCGTAGAAACCTTGGTTAATCTTACTCATTCTTAAAATGCCAACAATAAATTGTTTGACAATAAGTTCTAAAGATTTGGTAATGTTTATAGAAAATTTTGGTGATTTGTAAAGTAAAATACTTTTATCGTATAAAATTTGGACAAATTATTTTAGAAAGTAACAAAAATGGATGAATCTTTAATTCAAAAAAAAACCTTGCAAAATTAGTCCATTGACACAATTTTCCAAAATAAGAATTGACAAATCTTTTATTTATTGCAAAATCAACCCATTGGAAAAATTTAACTCCTACAATTTTCCTTGGGTCTAACAACAATCCAATATAATCTTGTATCCAAATGTTTTCAAAATTACAAAGTAACAGCTTACGCAACACTTATTTGATGTTAACTTTAAAAATAATACAAACCAAAAGAACACCTTATTCATCATGTGAAAATATTTAACTCTGAATGTCCTCCCTCATAGTTTTAGCGTGTGTGTGATGAGAGGGTTTAAAAAAATGTATTTTTCCTGATGTTGTATTTATGTAAAAAGTGAACTTATGTAAATAAAAAGAAATGTTTTGTACTTTATAAGTAGTCGGTCATATTTAAGTGATCTATTTAATAATTAGATTTTATTATTAAAAAAATGCATCTAATGTGAACCCTAGATCTACTAAACTAATCCTAGCCATAAGATTCGTAATTAGGAAGTTAGTTACTAGAATTAAAGAATAAATTAATGAAAAGTGACATAAGAGAAAATACACCAACAAGTGAGAGAAGATTGAAGGAGAAAATGAGGTTTCTAAGATAAATTTCGGCACATTTTTCAAGAAGATTCAACAATATAAATCCCAACGCAGTCTAGAAGAGACCGTACATCATTATGACAAGGTCATACAACAATCTGTAGCTGGCACGTGTGGGTGCAAATCCCAAGGCAATGGATGAAGCATTTATTGCAGTCTGTCAGTACTATACAACGACGTCATTTTGGCAGATATGGGCACCTTTTTTGAGGCAAAACTGAGAGCAGATTATACAAGGTTTGGCACATGTGGGTAGGTTGTACAATTGTTCAATGGCACAAAAACCAAGGAAGAAGTATGCTGATGTAAAGTTGTGGATATTTTAACAGTTTTGGAAGAGAGGAAAATTTCTAGGTTTTTCTTCTTAAATAAAATTTCTTCTCTTTGGGTTTTCCCCAAGTTGGGGTTTTGCCTTGGTCAGTGTCTTGGGTATGAAGATCTTTTTAGCATGGTGTTTTAAATTTTAAAAGAATTTTAATTTAAATCATAGTTGCTAAATGTGCTTCACAAAATGTCGAAACCACAAGCTTTATAATTTTGTCATTTTTCTTCATGGCATCATAGTAGTATTGAACAAGGCTAGTTTGTTTCACAGTGTTTCAAGGTTTTCAACCTAAAAGTTTGTTTAATCTCCTCCTTAAGACATTTTCGAGGTCAGGGATGAAATCAACCAAACCTACAGAGTTTCTTCTAGTAGAATACCTTGAGGTGTTAACTGACAGTGGAGTCGCCAGGTGGACTTAAGTCTAATTTCAGAGAGTGATTAGACTAAAAAACTACCAAAAATGATAAAAAGGTAAAAAACTAAAAGAAACAAAGATCATCCAAGAACAAAAAGATTTGTCCCCGGCAACGGCGCCAAAATATGTTGTCCGCCGATAACACACCAGCAGCATAAATCTTCTGAAAGTTGTCTCCTCACTTGAGAAAGTGAGAGAGGTGTGACCTTGGGGGCAAGCACAGAGCTAGGTATTGTCACCTACTCCTAGCTTCTCCGTTTAGGCTAACTCCTAACGAAGCCAAGGGGGGTAGTCCCTAACAAAGAGTTTTCTATGGCTCAATGCTTAAGTTAATTTTTAGAGGTTTCGGATGCGGATGAGTGTTGTTTAAGAGTTAATGTGATTTACAATGATTAATGTGATGAATTTAACACAAGACAAAGCAATCCACGTTGCTATCACCGGAATTGAAAGATAGACAAATATTTGAGAGCTTCACGAAATAGATAAAGCATTCACAGATATGATTTATAATCAAACATTCGATGGACAAATGGCCCAGATTATCAACAATGCTAAAAGATGGGACCAATGCCTATGGAGTCAACTTATCAGAGATGCTTTGAGTGTAAATATGTGAATCCCAAAAGATGTCAATGAATGCTAGGTTTTGCAAGTGCTCTTGGTAAGTTTTAAGAGTTTTTGGTTTGTGATCTTCACTTATGGTGGCTGGATGTCCTAACCGGTAATACCTTCAGTGGCTCCGTTCGAAGACATGATGGACCTGTCTGGGGTCAAAGGTAAGTGTTCAATAACTTAACTACTAGTGCCCAGATTAGGTAGCCCGGCACCCACACTTGGAATTTGCCCACATGCCTCGGTATTTATCAAACAATGTCGATGCGTTGGTTATGGGGAAAAGTTTTAGTTAAGCTCATCTTGTGGGGTTTAGAGATCCAATGTCGTTTCTGGGTATTCCGATCGAAGATCGGTCAGAGCATACTCCGGCAAGGAGGGAAGGGGGTTAATTAATTAAAGGGATGTGAGTTACGAATTTCATTAAGTTAATTAATTAAAACTCTTCGACAGAGAGCGCTCTTGACCTCGTCTTATGACAGTGGTTCAAAAGACTTAGCTAATCTATATGCTTGATGCAAGGATATGGAGTGGGAATGCTCTTCGATAGAGAGTGCTCTTGACTTGGATTACGGCAAGTTCAAGAGACTTTCAAGATTAATTGATTAACTTATTAAACAATGAAAAGTCAACTCTCCGATAGAGAGCACTCTTGATCTGCAAAGTGAGATTCAAGAGATTTCTACTTTAAATAGTTGAATTACTTATAAAAGATACAACAAATTAAAAGATGAAGTAATCAACCTAGTTAATGAAACAAAATGGGCTAATCTAACAATTAGTATCTACTTTGCAAAAAAAATGAAACTACTCTAAGTACTCGAAATAAATCTAAGCTAAGAACAAAAAACATTCTTCCCCAAATGGGGAAGAAAAACCAAGTATGGGAGGCCCTATCCCACTTAGCCTTGTTTTATTAAAGAAGTACAAATGCCTTTGGAACTTAATCTTTGTCAGGACTTTGAGAAGTAACTTCAGTAAAAATGAAAAACTCTTATGAGTTTGTACAAAAGAGAATGACTTCTTTTTTGGCTTTGGATCCTTGTCTTTGGATCTAGTTCTACTTGCTCTTTCTTGTTTGGTTTTGCTTTTGGGTCACCTGTGGATAAGAGCTCTAAACAAGGACTAGTGAGAGTGTTAGGAAACCGAATTTAACTTGTCATTCGAAAAGATTAAGTGGATGAGAAGACAAGTGCCTTATGAGATGAAACAAAATATCAAAACAATGGAATGGGACCCAAAATCAAAACTTAGAAAGGATTAGACAAGCTCACCGTTTTTTATGTAAAATGCACGATTTTTGACGAAACGACTTGAGACTTTTTGCGAATTTAAAATTAAAGATTTTTTAATATTTTAGGCTAATTTCCAGAATCTGGAAAATAACATAAAATTGCAGAAAATCAGTAAAAAAACAACAAGTACAAAATGGCACGCTTTTTGAGAAAATGTCCAAAAATTTAAAAAAAAAATTGAATTTTTTTGATTTTTTAATAAATTTCTAGAATTTAAAATTAACAAAACAAAGTCAAAAATCAGCCCAAAAACAGCGAGCTTGAAATGGCACGCTTTTCGAGAAAAAGTCAAAAAATAAAAATAAAAAATAAAAATTTTGAAAATTTTCTGATTTTTTAATGAATTTCCATAATTTAGAATTAATAAAAAAATACAGAAACCCAGCAAACCCCAAAAATAGAAAATTTGCATGTTTTTCGAGAAAACTCGTGCACGTTTTCCAAGGCAAAAAGAAAGATGGATTTAAAAAGGAAATGAAACTAGATCTTTAAAAATGGACTTTTAGAAAGATGGATTTAGCTTTGAAAAAGTAGATCTAAGGCTAGAAATCCTAGATCTAACTTAGTAAAAGCCAAGCAAGCTTGAAATAAAGATTTAAATGACTTGATAACTTCTACAAAAGTGGAAAAGAGGTAGGATAGAACCTTGAAAATGGAGATCCACTTGTAGCAACCAAAGTAACCAATAGATTTTTTTTAAGTTTGTGGTTTGATGGATGAGGCAAGCAAGCCCTTCGCTTCTTGATTTCTTAAAGTAGAAGACTCCCTTAGGCACCTGTAGAATGAATGCATAAACCAAACAAGAGCTCTTGTGTTTGGGAGAATACCTGAAAGCCACAAAACTTACGAGAAAAACATAGATCAAATAATATTGTGCTAGATTGTTAGCCTTCTAATCACAAGATCATATACTTAAGAATCAAAAGAAATGAACTAAAAATGGTATCACCTTGAATAAGATGAAGCATGGCATACAAATAACTCCCACATGGACCTCCAAAGTCTTCTTGCTTTATTCAAATTCAAAAGATATTACAAATTTTTCCAGAGTGTACTAGCACAAATTCTCCATCCAAATAGAGCTGAAAAAGCCTCTTTTTAACAAATGAGAGAGTGTTAAAACACTAAAATCAAAAAACCAACCCTAACCAGCTTAGCCACCTAACAAAGACCCCAGACCTAAACCGGAGAACCGGGAGTGAGGGGAGGCCTCCACCCAGGCAAGGCGCCCCCACTCCAAACCTGTGCACTGAAAACAAGCCAAGGATGAGGCCACATGTGTGAGTCTGGATGTAGGTAAGCTCATCATTTAGGTCTGGCAGGAGCCTGAGCTAGGTTTGGGAAGCCCATTGATGGTGTAAGCTTCAGTCTTCACCTCGATCAAATCATCGGACCAATGAGAGCTCTCCATCTCATCTTTAGCTGGAGATGACATGTCTGATAACTGATAATAAATTAATTGCTCTCTTAATGATGACTCAAGCTGAGTTATGATAACTCCAATCATCATAAGTGTTCCATGAGATGTCATTTAGCCTTTTATTTTACTGAATTTGGATTAATTTGGAGAGTTTTAGTTTTCTCCAAAATAATCACTTTTTTTTAATAAAAATCATTTTTTTACTAAAAATCATTTTTTTACTAAAAATCATTTTTTTACTCAAAACTGACTTTTTTGAGTAAAAAGGCATTATGTGTTCGATTGTTGATCTGAAAGTTGGCTCTGACTGGCTCACTGATCAAGAATGATTTTTGGCTTAAGGTTAGAGCCTTCAATCACTGAATTCTGAGTCCGGATCACGAACGGGTTTTTTCCATTTAATTTATGGAAAAATTAACCCAAAAAACTTAGGAAAAGTAATTAAAAATTAAAAAAATAATTTTTCACTGTTCGAAAAATATTTTTTCAAATTTTTTTGATGTGTCCAGATGACGTAGAACATGACCATGATCTATATAAATAATGTCTAGTATGCTTATAACACTCAGTTGGGCTCTAATAACCCCACCAAGGCCCAGAATTCAACATCGAGCATTCCAGCTTTGGAGAAAGCGGGAGAAAACCTCGTCAATTATACTCGGCTAAAGGCAAAGCATAATTGTCAGGGGCAAAAAACTCCCTGAAATACCCTATTTGAGATTCTACCTCCCAGGAGACCGAACCACTCAAAAATATCCTACTAGCACATTTTATCACAAACCCCGTGGGGCCATCGTCAAAATTATTCAAATAAAAAAGTGACTAGCCAATATTGGCTAGACAAGCAGACGGATCGACTGATACACTGGAATTAGACTTTGAACAAATTTGTCAATCGGCGACTCCCGAGGTAACCCAACTATGGTACAAAAAGTTGAATAACATCTGGCTCCAACTGCAAGACGTGTGCTCAATCTAGTCTCTTATGCAAGGAGAGCATACGAGAACCCCAGAATCTTTGGTTTCCATATCCTGTAAAAACATCTCAACTTGACAAGAAAACCTTAGTAGCACAAGTTTTATGAAAAAAAACCAATGATCCAAAAGTTGTTTTATTTACTCAAAAATTTATTTATTTCTAAGTACATAAAGAAAATACCAAAGTAAACGCTCACTTTAAGGAGCCTATTTTCCTACTCTAAGCATGATACACAAAAGGTTAGGTGTAATCATAAATCCAATGTAACCACCTAAGCATTTTATTAATGTAAAAAGGTTTTGCTTTGTCTTTGGTTACCAGCCAAAGTAAGGACACAATTTCCAGAGAATGCAAACATGCATGATGATCCAGAATGGGCGGGCTGGATGGGGAATCATAGGCATAAATAATGTCGTCAAACTTCTTCCCAAACTGGTAGGTGATCGCGCAGGTTGCTTCTACCCATGACTGGATAACGCTGATATACAAATCGAGATGATGCGGTAGGTCGACTACTCCATCATGCTGATCATCAAGGCTTATCAAATAATAACTCGTTGTATAAGCCCCAAGCTGCTCCAAAACATAAGGAGCATCTATATGTGAAGACAATGGTTGAGAAAAAACTTCAACTAGTTGTATCCCATCTGACTCTTCACCACACTGCTTCACCAAGTCCTTATTACAGATACTCAGATACAATTCTGACTGATCATAGGAAAACTCCAACTGCTCTTCTTTACAAGTCTCAGAATAACAACTCCCCGTGCTGGACACATCATAGATGAGATTCTCAAAAATATTTTCAAAAGTATCATAGGTTGGATTTTCAGTAAAATTCCAGTAATCATCATTGCCATCTATGTCGGATATGAGAGATGCCTCATCACTGGTATCAAGTCCTTGGCTACACTCCTCATTCTGCTCAAAACAATATTCTTCAAAAAGCTGGGTTTCAAAGATATCACATGGGACCCAACTTTCCAAATATTTGTCATCCGGTGGAGAGCATGGAGGACTCTCATCACATGAAACTTCTAAGATTGGATTTTCAATTAAAGTCTCGTAGTTGTCATCCATCTCAGAAGAAGGGGATTCTTCCTCACTTGTATCACATCCCTGACTATATCCCTCCTCATGATCATAGTCATCTTCTTCAGAAAAAAGGTCACAAGGTAGTAAACCTTCCAAACTATCATCATCATGCTCATTTGTAGGATTAGTACAAAAAAATTTAGTGAGGTTATCCATTTGTTGATTATAATCTTCGACTTGACATCGGGTTTATGTGGTGACAGGATGGAGTTGTCCAACTGCATTAATGTACTCAGGCTCTTTTGAATATTGTTTTTCCTCTTTCCAACTTTCTCCAGAAATATCATGCATGTCATCTGCATAGTTTATGTACTCAGGCTCGCTGGATGATGCTTCAAGACCACAACCCTCTGGAAAACCATGCTCATGAATATAGCATGCATAATAGCAGGAAGTCTCTTCATGAAGGTCTTCACATGCTCTGCAAAATGGTTTATACTGCTCAACCATATTAGTGGCCTCTAACTGATGAATTGGCCTCTGCTCATTGTTGGGATTCTTTCTCTGTCATGTTGGCTTGGTAGGAAAAGTTCTAGGAGCAAGCTGAGTTTGAGTTCTTTCCATTGTTATTACCCTATTATGAATTTCATTTAACTGCAATAAATGTTTCTGTTCTGCCTCCTCCATATTCTTCTTCATCTCCCTTTTCATATCGATCATTTGTTTTTCATAGGCATCCTTCATAGCTGATAAAGGATCCTTGTCTTTGGGCTCACTAATTTTCAAATGGGTGGAAGACCTTGAATAAGCGTAGAGGTTAGACTCACCAGATGACTGCATGTTCTTATCAGTTTTGATAGCCAAACCTTGAGCTAGAAGTAAAGTAGTCGGCTCCTTATCTCTAATTTGGTATTGGATTTTACCACTCAAAGCTTCGATGTAATAGTCCAAAACAGAAGCTGTTGGAGGAGAGTAAGTGACAGGGATGGAATTTGCTAATTCAGTGAACCTGTTGTTGAATTCGTCCATTGTCTCAGTTTCGGACTTCTTTATGCTGGTCAAAGCCGCTACTAGATGTCTAGGCTCCTTTCTACTGCCAAACTTTCCAAGGAAAGCAGCCTTGAAGTCTGATAAGGTGGCGAAAAAATTGTTCGGCAAATTATCGTACCAGTTGCCAGCCTTGCCATCCAAAGACAAGGCAAACAAGGTCATGTAAACATCTTATATGTCGTAAGCTTGTCGATAGCCTTGTCAGGGATATCATGAGGATGACCTACTACCTGAGCAAAGTTAAGTTGAGTAAAAAACTCACCCATTGGATTAAAGAAACAGTTATTATTTTGCAAATTTTCTAAGTTTTCTGGAAATAAAAAATGGATGTCTGAAACAGACTCAGATCCAAGTTCTGCAAGGATCCTACAAGAAGATAGTTTGTTTAATCTCCTCCTTAAGACATTTTCGAGGTCAGGGATGAAATCAACCAAACCTACAGAGTTTCTTCTAGTAGAATACCTTCAGGTGTTAACTGACAGTGGAGTCCCCAGGTGGACTTAAGTCTAATTTTACAGAGTAATTGGGCTAAAAAATCTACCAAAACTGATAAAAAGGTAAAAAACTAAAAGAAACAAAGGTCGTCCAAGAACAAAAAGATTTGTCCTCGACAACGGCGCCAAAAGATGTTGTCCGCCGATTGCACACCAGCAGCATAAATCTTCTGAAAGTTGTCTCCTCACTTGAGAAAGTGAGAGAGGTGTGACCTTCGGGGCAGGCATAGAGCTAGGTATTGCCACCTACTCCTAGCTCTTCAGTTTAGGCTAACTCGTAACGAAACCAAGGGGGGTAGTCCCTAACAAAGAGTTTTATATGGCTCAATGCTTAAGTTAATTTTTAGATGTTTCGGATGCGGATGAGTGTTATTTAGAAGTTATTGTGATTTAAGATGATTAATGTGATGAATTTAAAACAATACAAAGCAATCAACGTTGCTATCACCGGAATTGAAAGATAGACAAATATTTGAGAGCTTCATGAAATAGATAAAGCATTCACAGATATGATTTATAATCAAACATTCGATGGACATATGCCCCATATCATCAACAATGCTAAAAGATGGGACCGGTGCCTATGGAGTCAACTTATCAAAGATGCTTTGAGTGTAAATATGTAAATCCCAAAAGATGTCAGTGAATGCTAGGGTTTGCAAGTGCTCTTGGTAAGTTTTAAGAGTTTTTTGCTCGTGATCTTCACTTATGGTGGCTGGATGTTCTAACCGATAATACCTTCAGTGGCTCCGTTCGAAGACATGACGGACTTGTCTGGGGTCAAAGGTAAGTGTTCAATAACTTAACTACTAGTGCCCAGATTAGGTAGCCCGACGCCCACACTTGGAATTTGCCCACATGCCTCGGTATTTATCGAACAACGTCGGTGCGTTGGTTATGGGGAAAAGTTTTAGTTAAGTTCCTCTTGTCGGATTTAGAGATCCAATGTCATTTCTAGGGATTCCGATCGAAGATCGGTCAGAGCATACTCCGGCAAGGAGGGAAGGGGGTTAATTAATTAAAGGGATGTGAGTTGCGAATTTTCTTAAGTTAATTAATTAAAACTCTCCGACAGAGAGCGCTCTTGACCTCGTCTTATGACAGTGGTTCAAGAGACTTAGCTAATCTATATGCTTGATGCAAGGATATGCAGTGGGAATGCTCTCCGATAGAGAGTGCTCTTGACTTGGATTACGGCAAGTTCAAGAGACTTTCAAGATTAATTGATTAACTTATTAAACAATGAAAAGACAACTCTCCGATAGAGAGCACTCTTGATCTACAAAGTGAGATTTAAGAGATTTCTACTTTAGACAGTTGAATTACTTATAAAAGATACAAAAAATTAAAAGATGAAGTAATCAACCTAGTTAATGAAACAAAATGGGCTAATCTAACAATTAGTATCCACTTTGCAAAAAAAATGAAAGTACTCTAAGTACTCGAAATAAATCTAAGCTAACAACAAAAAACACTCTTCCCCAAATGGGGAAGAAAAACCAAGTATGGGAGGCCTTATCCCACTTAATCTTGTTTTATTAATGAAGTACAAATGCCTTTGGAACTTAATCTTTGTCAAGACTTTGAGAAGTAACTTCAGTAAAAATGAAAAACTCTTATGAGTTTGTACAAAAGAGAATGGCTTCTTTTTTGGCTTTGGATTCTTGTCTTTGGATCTAGTTTTGTTTGTTTTTTCTTGTTTGGTTTTGTTTTTGGTTCACCTGTGGATAAGAGCTCTAAACAAGGACTAGTGAGAGTGTTAGGAAACCAAATTTAACCTGTCATTCAAAAAGATTAAGTGGATGAGAAAACAAGTGCCTTATGAGATGAAACAAAAGATCAAAACAATGGAATGAGACCCAAAATCAAAACTTGGAAAGGATCAGACAAGCTCACCGTTTTTTATGTAAAATGCAAGGTTTTTTACGAAACGACTTAGGACTTTTTGCGAATTTAAAATTAAAGATTTTTTAACATTTTAGACTAATTTCCAGAATCTGGAAAATAGCAGAAAATTAGTAAAAAAACAGCAAGTACAAAATGGCACGCTTTTCGAGAAAGAGTCCAAATATTTTAAAAAAAAAAAATTTGAAAATTCTCTGATTTTTTAATGAATTTCCAGAATTTAGAATTAACAGAAAAAAGTAAAAAATTAGCTCAAAAACAGCGACTTTGAAATGGCACGTTTTTTGAGAAAAGTCTATATTTTAAAAAAAATTGAAAATTTTCTGATTTTTTAATGAATTTCCAGAATTTAGAATTAATAAAAAATACAGAAAACCATCAAGCCCAAACAATGGAAAATTTGCACGTTTTTCGTGAAAACTCGTGCACGTTTTCCAAGGCAAAAAAAATGGATTTAAAAAGGAAATGAAACTAGATCTTTAAAAATGGACCTTTAGAAAGATGGATCTAGCTTTGAAAAAGTAGATCTAAGGCTAGAAAGCCTAGATCAAACTTAGTAGAAACCAAGCAAGCTTGAAATAAAGATTTAAATGACTTGATAACTTCTACAAAAGTGGAAAAGAGGTAGGATAGAACCTTGAAAATGGAGATCCACTTGTAGCAACCAAAGTAACCAATAGATTTTTTTGAAGTTTGTGGTTTGATGGATGAGGCAAGCAAGCCCTTCGCTTCTTGATTTCTTAAAGTAGAAGACTCCCTTAGGCACCTGTAGAATGAATGCATAAACCAAACAAGAGCTCTTGTGTTTGGGAGAATACCTGAAAGCCACAAAACTTACGAGAAAAGCATAGATCAAATAATATTGTGCTAGATTGTTAGCCTTCTAATCATAAGATCATATACTTAAGAATCAAAAGAAATGAACTAAGAATGGTATCACCTTGAACAAGATGAAGTATGGCACACAAATAACTCCCACATGGACCTCCAAAGTCTTCTTGCTTTATTCAAATTCAAAAGATATTACAAATTTTTCCAGAGTGTACTAGCACAAATTCTCCATCCAAATAGAGCTGAAAGAGCCTCTTTTTAACAAATGAGAGAGTGCTAAAACCCTAAAACCAAAAAACCAACCCTAACCAGCTTAGCCACCTAACAAAGACCCCAGACCTAAACCGAAGAACCGGGAACGAGGGGAGGCCTCCACCCAGGCAAGGCGCCCCCACTCCAAACATGTGCACTGAAAACAAGCCAAGGATGAGGCCACATGTGTGACTCTGGATGTAGGTAAACTCATCATTTAGGTCTGGCAGGAGCCTGCGCTAGGTTTGGGAAGCCCACTGATGGTGTAAGCTTCAGCCTTCACCTCGATCAAATCACCGGACCAATGAGAGCTCTCCATCTCATCTTTAGCTGGAGATGACATGTCTGATAACTGATAATAAATTAATTGCTCCCTTAATGATGACTGAAGCTAAGTTATGATAACTCCAATCATCATAAGTGTTCCATGATGTTAGAATAATCCGTCGGGATTATTGTAAATAAATAATAAATAGGAATATGAATAGATAGGAAGGTGAATAGGTTGGTTCTCAACCACCACATTGTAATGTATAAATAAATGTTTCAGCCATGAATAGAATTGAATCGGGAGTTATTACAAACAAGTGGTATCAAAGCTTGGCTACCTGCCTGCCGTAACTCCTGCCTGGTGCATTTCAGACCTGGCTTTATGCCTGCCAGTCTGCTCTTTCAGGCTGCCTGCCCATCGCCAGTCTGCCCCTGCGCGCATTCATTATGTGCGTTTATTCTCTGCTGGGACGTTGTGATACCTAACCCTAATTTTCTGTGACCGTAAAGACTGTGATGACTGCGTTGTATTTGATGAGTTGGAAAGTATATGCTGCGATTTTGAATCTCGCTGTGATTGCCTTCGCTGACCTGAGTTATGGTATGAGATGCAACCTGCGTGAGCTGCGTGGAAACCCTTTCTTCACAGTCACGTCTTAAATCTTTTTTTGTGTGACTGCATATCCTGTATTTAGGGTTTCGAGTTAAATTGCACCATCACCATGAATCGTGACTGTGTGGAGACCTGCGTGAAACCCTATAATGGGATCTATTCTGCAGCACTGGTTCTCATTAACCGATAGTTGTACCGCCATTTATCTCAAAGTTTCATATCATAAATTTCGTTTCTTTGTATCAAATATGCAAAATACCCACCAGTTCCACCAAGGCGTCTGCATATAGACAGTATATATCATCCTCGCCTATTTTCTTGTATAAATACCGTCTTCCATTGCCATAACCCACTTCCAACGTCCATTGCCATACTCCCTACGATGGTATTGTACATGTGATTGATGGAGCTTTATATTCTGTGATAACCACACGCCAGCAGAGTAGAATTTGTGCATTGGGGGGGAGTGTTTCTCCATTGATCTCCATCGAAAATGTGTATCCTGTAGCCTTGTTGATTCGTATAATCCATTGCAACTTGACAATGAAGTGGCTGTGATGAATGGTTGCGACCTCTGCTATCGAACAGCTATTATAATGCTAGTTGCTGCCTGCGTGGAGTATGAGCCTGAAGGCTGCTATCATTTGATGCTTGCGTGAAGGTGTTGGAGACTGCGTGTTGGAGCTGCATTTTGTATACACTCATATCAGGGAGCTGCAATTTCATGATGAACATTATCAGAGCTGCGATTTCATGAGTTTATAATTTGAAGACTGATATATATCATATATATATTACGTTGGAGCCTGCGTGGTATATGTCATTATCATAGAAAGTGTTGTCTATATAGTAGAGTATACAGACAACCCCGTATTTTTTGTAAGTGTTGTCTATATAGTAGAGTATACAATATAACTGAACAAGAGAGTATAGGAGAAATATAATATAGTTTTGTAAGTGCTGTCTATACTTTGAGAGACCTCCATGTGGAACCAGCGATCTCAATGAGATGGGTGCTACTTATTGAAGAGGCCCATGACCTGGCTTCTGTATTGAAACTTTGATATAGATGTAAAGACTCGTGCCTTCTCTCATATGCGTGAAGAATGATGGGTGGAATGGACCCATGGACGTTGTAAATTTGAATTGAAGTGCATAAACCCTAATTTTTCCCTAATTTAGTGCTGGAGTGTGAGTGGTAAATTCTGCAAACTTTTTCATTTGTGTTGAATGAAAGAGGCCCGTGAATGCTGTCATGAATGTTGTGACTGTTGTGTATGAAGTATGATGCGGCTTACCAAGTGACATTTGAATTAATTTGAAGGTTGTTTTCCACCTTATAAAAGGGCTGCATCATAGACCACGTTTACAGCATTTGAGCTATCATTATTTCTGCGAGCAGAGACAAACATTGAGCTCAACATGGGAGCTGAGTGAAGTGACTATTGAGCTCAAATATTTTCATGTGTATGAATTGAGAATACCGAGTTGAAGAAAGAAGACTGCTGCAAACATCCACTTGAATACTGAAGTGGTGACCACATTCTACGTGAAAGTAGATTGCTGAGACTGCCCATCATAAAGGTTTGGATTTTGAAATCTGCGAAGAGCTGAGATGACTGTTGACTATTGATTTGCTTATGAACTTATTGACAGCATATTTTCTCTGTCATTGTATCATTTTCAAAACTTGAAGTTGAAATATTAAGATTGTAAATTACCTTAGCAGAGACTATAGACCTGCAAGGTTATTGATTTTCTCTTTGTCATATTAAGTTCATTATTGTAAATTACACTAACAGTTGTAAAGATGCACTCTTTGGCATCTAGT